>JAVXUP010004284.1:0-35971 GCA_033070095.1 Escallonia herrerae | reverse complement strand
GGCTTGATCACCCTTGTGTGCAGTGGCTGAACCAGAGAAACATTTTGAGGTGGGCACCGAAAAAAATCAACAATCAATCAACTGCAAGAATACAAACCAAAATCGGACTGTTTTATATATCTAGTAAAAGTTATGATTTTCTTTCTAGTTAAAGAAACTCATAAAACTATGAACGGGACACAAAATAAAATACCATTTCTTCATGCGAATAGTTTGATTTGCACAGTGAACTATTGGAGCAATCTTCCGAACCTCTGTCATCTCCATTTCGCTTTAAGGGTTTTCAAAACCCTTTTCTCTACTGAAAGATGTCGAAACATCCGTTGTTTGATCGGCAGATGCATATAAAATCCCGTTCATCCAATCAACTGAAAGAGATCATTGGTGAAAGTCTTTCTTTGTTGGCAGACCAATGTGATCTCTATTAAGCGCGCTTTTCTTTCTGGCTTGATCACATACAATAGATTGGGACAAAGACAATTGGACTACATCTAAGCCTTCCTTTGGTGCTGGCTACGGTTTGCTACAGGGAGAATCTAACCCAAATGAAAGGAGTAAGGATCAGAGTTTCAAGCAAAGGTGGATTCCAATTAATTTTTGTCAGCTGACATGGTATGCCCTTCTGCGCCCTATCAAGACATTCCAGAGTATCGACCACACGAGACCATGCAACGAAAGGAGAGAAAAGAGTCTTCTAAGATTGGATCTTATTAAGTCTAGCAGATAGACTTAGGCTTTTTGGTCTTATCTTCCTGGAGCTTTGCTCCATTCCCTACTTGAGACAGAATGAAAAGGGTTGCCGGCTGGTGAAAGTGGGTCTCCCTACACTGTAAGAGATTTCCTTGCGCTACCCCTCGAATGATGTTCATAGATAGCCCACTCAACCCATGATGGTTAGAGCATTAGGGCAAAGGATCAAGGAGTGTAACTCCCAAGTCCCAACGAGCCTCACCTCTTTCAGTTTTGGAGGCAGCAGGTGGGCACGTGCCCCCTTGTGACCCCTACTGCCTCTGCCACTGCTTTTGTGTATGCTTCCCGTGTTAGTATTGCCGCTGTTGCTTCTAACGGTAATGATGCTACTGTTTCTTATGGTGATGTTGCTATTACTGGTTCTTGTGGTGTTGTTGCTGCTCTTACAGCTTTGGCTGATCTCTGCAAGCAACTTCTTCTAGTCTGCTAGGTTGCCTGTGAAAGTCTAGTGGCAAGAGTGAGGGCATGTCAGAGCTTGGCCACATATTAGGAGCACCCATGGGGCTTATGATGGGTTCATATGCTTTCTTGAAGGTGGATATCTTGTGGCATTAAAATAAGTCTTCAGCAACTCACCTCTGAATTTAGGCAAGAAATTGCATGGACACAAGGTATATCACTCAGGTCACAACTTCTAAGTGTGCAAATGGGGTCTCAATACTAACCCTATACCTGTTACCCCACATGCAACTGACCTCAAACTTGTCTTCCCTAGAATGCGTTGGAATAGAACGTCCTGAGTCAACTTTCCATATCAAGTTTAGTATCCTTGGACATATATCTCCACCCCAATTTGAAGCCACATTCCTTTGTTTCTGCACCCTATTCATCTACTAACCTTAAGTCCTTCTGGTGTTGTCAATATTGATTGATCTCTAGATTAAAGAATTCTGCTTTTAAAAGAATTAACACATGTTATTGTATATCATACAATACTTAGGGAATATGTTGAATTGGGATATTGACCACTGATGAGGAGGCTTCTGAATCAACCACTTGCATGCCTCTTCATTTGCGTTCTTAAGTTCTTCTCGCCAATGTCGAAACTTAGATATTATAGTAGTCTTAGCAGCTCTCACCAACAGCTCAAATTCTTAACTTTCTGTCCAGCTCTCTTATAATTACCAAGCAGGTGCCTCACACATGCAGAACCTCTGGTCAATGTTTCAGACTGTGGAATTTTATGCAGGTCCTAAACATTTTTTTAAGACTAATAAATGTCCATGTACTTTGGTTTCCATGCCTATATCTTCTTACAACAATTATATGAACCACTCCCTTGAATCTTTGCACTCTAATTCAGCTATAACATATGCTAAGTGGTACATTTGGTTGTTAGGATCCACTTTTAACATTTGCATATGATCGGCTCTTCAGGGTGGCAACCATCAAACCTAATAACAGGCTTATAAAGCCAAGCTTTAGTAGCCCTAAGCAGTAATAAAACCATTCAAACTCTGCCCTGTAGCCGTGCTACCATCACTACACAAGTTTTCAAGTGTTCAATCTTTTTAGCTCTGCAGCATAGTCCCAATACTTTAAAAGCTACTCGGTTCATAGCTTTCTCCTTGTCCAAAATACATTTCTCATCATAATAGCCTTGAAGACAGCCACAGACATCTTAGGTTTTGTCCTAGAAACATCAAGGTACCTCTTGGACATCCTCATAGAAATGGCATACTTACCTTTAATTGATCTATTGTGTGTATGCTCATCACCCAGGGTTTTTTTTACATGTAGTAGACTATCCTTCTGAACCTTGAAACGCTACAGCAAAAATGGTCTTTAGCAACGATCTTTTTCATCTCTAAGGACTTCAAATCCTCCGGTAAAGACTTTTACCAACAGAATTTTCCTTTAAAAGTCCGTGGGTAAAAATTCTGTCACTAAAAGATTAGTGACGGAATTATGTGATCCGTAAAAAAATGGTACTTTTACCGACAAAATTAATTACTTTTACCGACGAAAAATCCGTATTAAAGGTATTTTCCAAATTGTCTAATTTTGAATTTTTTCAGTCACTAAAAGTCCGTCACAAAAATCATTAACAACATTAATTTCGTCACAAAAAGGCTATCCCTGAAAACATTAATTGATATGTAGAAGGACTTTTAGCCATGAAATTCCATCGCTAAAAGTCGGTCTGTAAAGGTTAAAAAAGGAAAATTTTTATTTTTGTTATTTTTTATACATTCAAACCTTCGTAAACTATTAATGCTAATCAACTATCTAGCAACCATTTAATTCTTTAAACTAGAATTCATCCTTTACCAAATTTCAAGTAATAAATAAGATTTAGATCAACCTGGTAAAATTCAAATCCTAAACATAAAAAACATAAACCCTTTTACCCAAACAGTTGACCCAATCAACCACTAAACCCTTGTGGTCTTCTGATCAATCTAAAGAGAAAAATAAAGAATCGGACCATAAGAATTTTACAGAATTTTAATAAAGTTAGGTTCCTTCAAAATTAAAGTTCCAAAAATAAAGACTCAAACAGAGAAGCAAAAAATAATACATGAATATACAGGACATTAGAAGACATGAACTAACAGGTTGAAGTGGCATCTTGCAGATGTATGAAGTGCCAAAAATTTCTGTTTCATCAGCAAAGCCATACATATAGCAAAGTCTGGGGTAATTCTTGAATAAAACAAATTCTGATTGAGTAGGATTTAGGGTAGTTAACGTAATTATTGCTTTTAATTAGTTTTTTGGATAATCTTTGCCCAAATGTTTTCGTCAAAGACAGGGACAAACTAGTGATGTTGCCAACGTTTCAATCATGTAGCTATGCTCTAACGGGAATAAAATGGTCAATTTCACCTCTTTTAAATAACGATTTAGCGACAGAAAATTATCCTTATTAGTTTGAAATGGTTCGGCTTAAATTTATACTTAAGTTTACATCAACCTCTTCAAGGAAGTCTCTTGTAAGTACCCCTATAAGTGACCTAACACGTCACAACTCAATCCCAAAAATGGTCCGTAGGTTCATATGATAACCTCTTATGAGCACTTTCAGGCTTCACTCACTAAAACCAACACAAATAGCAATGGAGATGAAAATTTTAACAAAATTTAGATACAAACTTCATTTCTAGTTTCGTTACAAATCCTCATATGGCAATAGCTATGAAATAATCCCAAAAATCAACAAATACAATCTTTGAAATCCACAACGTTTCTCTTAAAAAATTAGATATATTACACCAAAGCCCTAGAGGTTATGGTAAAATTGCACGCGTCCCCATAAGTTTAGACAAATAATAATAATGTCCATTGTCCAAATAAGATCATGAAATACATAACAGTTTGAAAAAACTGACTATATTGCCCAGGACTTGAAAGGTAAATCTTGAAATGTTGAAGTGCCATTCTTCAATGTATATTTACTATCGCACTATTTGAGGAGATTTCTACAAGCTTGTCTTCTGTTGACTCTAATCGAAGTGGCAACTTGATCGATGTCCAAATAGACAAATTATCAAGCAATGGCATGATGCTGACCAAGGAAAATTTTGCATCTGCACTTGGATTTTTCGGTGCGATTGTAGCTGGAACTTGCATGGAGATTCCATATTGAGAATGCATAAAGAGTGGTGAACTAGTGAAAAGAAATGAGAAGGCATGATCACCATTTGCCAGTGGTTCCACTTCAGCCATCTTTACATCTGTAGAGATTAATTGGATTCTATTTAGATCCTCTTGTGGTTATTGTTGTTTGGGTGTGGTTCCGTAATGGTTGTGTGGTGTTGGGTTCTAGCTGGGGGCGTTACTGCGATGGTGTGGTGCTGGGGTGGTGTTTGTTGGTAGTTGTATGGGTGGTGCTGTGATTTTTATAGAGGTGGTGATAGGTTGTTCAGTAATAGTTTTTGGTTACTGGGTGTTGGTGTGATGGTTACAGAGGTGGTTATTTAGTGGTTGTGGGTTGTTTAGGGGTGGTGGTTAGCATTCATTTGGTGGTGGTCGACGGTCGTTGGCTGGTCCCTATATGGTGGTTCGACAGGGTTTTGTAGAGTTAGTTGGGTTTTCAGAGGTTTCCCAAACAGTAACTAGAAACGTTTTTTGACATAAGTAGTCATTTACAACCCACTTATTAAGCCGGATTATGTATACAGTTAAATGGACACACATTTATAACCCGCTTTAACTCACGGATTAGTAGGTTTTAAAATAAGTGACCCATTCAAGACTCAATTATTGAATGTGTGAGTTTGCATGAGTTTTAAGTGGAGGGGTTTGGACGGGTAAATGAGTTTGGGTCTTAATTGTCACCCCTAATCGGTACAATGTTCATTCCTTTCAATTTAGACAACTCTATTTGAAAGCTAGCGAGACTCAACATAAATGAATCTGGACGACATGATGAAGAAAATATTGGCGTTTGCATGGATGACAGACCTGGCAATGCACCTAACGATCGTGAATGAGGTCCGTTTACCAAAAGATAAATTTTATGAAAGGTACAAATGGCTTGTGGAGCAAGTTAGGGGAGCTACAAGTTTTTCTAAGGGACTTGCATGAAACTGTTAAGGAAAGGCCTTAGGGATATAGATAGGCTATATTGGATAAGTTCTTGAGTGATGTCGAAAGTTATATTTTAAGGCAGTGAACTATGTCCTTCATGCATGAAAGAGTTTTTGGTTAGTCCATGACTTCATGGTGTAGCCGATTGCTTTGCTCCCGTGTTAACCATGGACATTGCATCATAAAGTGGCTAAAAGTGCGTGACTCCTGCCCATGTTGTTGGTTTGAGGTACTGACTGGGTGGGAGGGGGGCGGGGAAGGAAGGGTTGTAATTTTATTGAAGTCTTAAACAAATCCAAAACCACGAAAGGCAACCTAAGATCCTTGTACCCCAAAAGAGTGTACTTTTATCATAACTAGTAGTTTTGCACGTGAGTATTTTCTAAATCATTTGTGAGCAATTGTCGTCTATGAACTTAAAGCAACAAAATTTTCTTTGTTCAACAAGAAGAATGTGACGTGCTCTAAACTTATTATTATATACGTCACCAGTTTTCAACTTCTCAAATTATGTTGGCACCTCTTTTGCTTTCAAAAATGACCCCACTGCAATCAACAAAAAACACGGGCTCAATCAAGTCATAAACACAAGTTCTCCTTCATTTCTTCATTTGGCTAATGATCTAGAAGTGAGTTCCATTTCCACAATGAGGTTACAGAGAGGGTGAATAGTTGTAATCTCCTTAACAGTGCATTACAATGTCTATTACATCTGAACACTTGAAGATACAAACAGAAAAAAGAAACTGCTTTGCAAGTTGTCTGACCATGACCAAAGGAGACAGATAATGTGGACCTAATAGTAATGGGTTTACAAGTTGGGCTTAACCAACCCAAACCCAAGAAAGTGAGGGCTTTTACTCGAAACCAATCCACTTAGTTATAAAATGGGTTACGATGAGTGGGTTCAATAACTGAGTGAGTTATGTTGGGTTGGACTTTTAAAATCTATTTATCTGCAAATTCATATATTGTTGGTAAATGATTAAAGAACCACCACCATCTTTTGTCATACCACCAGCTACCACCTGCCACTGTCGACAACCATTAATGGCAGCCTCCATCGCGGCCACCACCACCGGTCACCACCACAACCGCTGAAGCTTCTAAAGTCGCTGACTCAACTGTCAGTAACCACCACCTTTACCACACGGTAGCTACCACCTCCTGGCACAAGCGGCCTCATGATGTATGCGGCCTCCACCTTCGTCAAGCATACACCGTCACTTTATTTTTTGTATAAAATAAAAACAAAAATATTACTTTTTTTGATCGACTTATTCAAACTCAAGTATACCCAACTAAGCCAACCTGGCCCAATTACTTCAATTTTTTTCTTGGGTCAAAGCTTGTTGGGTTTAAAAGCATATGTACTTTCTTAGGTTGGGCACAAACCCAACCCAAGCCAACCCACCAAAGTTGCACTCCTATATATTACAAACAAATTATCAATTGCAGTAACAGAAAACATACAACTGTAATATTATATAGCTAACTTCAAAACTATACAATGAAGTATACACGAAATCTGGCTCAAGTACCTAATAGCTTAAAACTGTACAAAATCAGTAACTTAAACTATTTTTCGGCCCAAACAACTCCAACAACGAACAAAGCTTAGCAAAGATTAGTTTTTTTAGAGTCTATACTGTCGTTGCTTAAAAATACATGTCATAAACACGTGGCACTATTGTCATTTCAGTAATTACTTACATGTGATGTTAGTGACACTTGTTTTGAGCCATTAACACGGTCTTTCTTTTTTTCTTCTTCTTTCCGTTCTCTTTATCTCTAACATAATATCTTTCTTTCGCCCTCCATAACCACCATGGCACTACCGATCTGCCACCATTATCCCTCAACCGACAGATAAACATTACCATCCAATCACCACAATGCAACACTTATATCACCACATCCTGTCAAACACATCACTTGCCATAAGATGCTTATTTTCACTATCCCGCACCACTCCACTGCCACTGCCAATCTCTCATCACAATGTCACTACATTTTTCTACCTTGCCTAGACCTACCCCGCCAACACCTATATGCCCCCCATTCTCACATACTGCTCAAATCCACTACTTAAAGATTTAGCTTAAATCGATCCCAATCACTACTCTGTAAATTCAGCAACTCATTATAAAGCACCAGCAACTGGTAATTGAGAGGGTGATGTAGACAAATCCATGCCGCTAAATCTGGAAAGAAATTAAATGTAGGGAATAGTAAATGAAACCAATAGATCTAACAGATGCTTATAGAAATGTTCTTCCCGGATTAAATATCAGCAACACGATAAGTCTTTGTTGTGTATTTTAAGGTTAGTTCGATCGTATAATAAAGTAGCATATTAAGTGAATGTACAAAACACAAAGGCAGCAACTACCAGGTCAAATATTTTTCTCTTGGCAAGGTGAGAAAAAACCTATTATCCATTTTGAGACGTGCAAAAAAAGGTTTATGCATTAGATTTTTCACTTTATCACTTATAGAGAACTGAAGTTCGTCAAGATAGCATGACACAAGGAAGATATTTCCTCATTCCCGCCATAGGAGTCACGTGTTTCAATCCTTACAATGTTCTCATACGCGTTCTCCTTTTGAAGGGACCCTTCATATTGACCACAGTGAAGATATCCTTCCAAGGGACCTTTATATGGACCACAATGAAGTTATAGGCATTCGCCAGTTTGTATCCAGAGCAAGTTTATAAAATTTCAAACTATACAATAATCCTTGCCCATGAACAATCATGTAAAACACAAAAAGAAAATGGAAATTAAACAGTAGACTTATCTTTTTTTTGACAATCCAAGCCAACCCGTTCACAAGCGTGTGTAGTGTATGTAAATCATCCATTACATTGAAAGAAGTGGAAGATGATAGTCGACAAAATTGTCAGAAAAAATTTGATTCCAGGGCTTGACTTTAGAATTGTTGATGCAAACCATAATTCAATTTGGTTCTTTTCTACTATGATTTGGAATCAGAACAATAAGATGGCCAAAGTGAACAAATAAATAGTAGCATAGATTAGAGGGAACATACAATTTACTCAATCAATAAGAAGCAATTAGGTAAGGAGCTGGTCTCTAGTGCTATCACAAAGCACATCTTTCATCCTCTCTCTTCTAATTTTTGTTACTTGATGCTAAACTATTAGCTCACTGTTTTACTTTTTTCGGCTGTTTTCATGTTTATATTAGCTCACTCCTTTACTTATTTGGGCAGCTTATGTTAGTTGTTTTTAGATCTTACAATTGAAAAATGCTTCTTTCCCCGTGTAGTTTAGATGCTTTTCTTTGATTAAATTACGACAAGTGGTCTTTTAACTATTGGGTTACGTGCATCCAGGATGCTATCTATCAAGCGTTTCAATGTCGTTCACTATTTGTGGTTCCTTGACTTTTTTGGGTCCATTTTTTCAACAATGGTCAAATGAAGGACAAAACTATAAAATAACAGTAAGTCTTTGCAAAAAAATCCAACTTGATACCAGGCCCACCGCCGCCTCTCCCCTCCCTTGCCCTGCCCATCCACCATTTTTTCGCTTTTTGGGCAGTTTTCATTTGTTGTTTTCAGATTTATATTAGCTCACTCCTTTACTTATTTGTGCAGCTTTCAGATCTTACATAACCAACACGTACAGAAAAGTACTTAACTTACTTCAAACGTTCAGACTACTACACCATGGATTTCTATCTCTATAAAGATATAACAAAACTCCAAAAGTAAATGATTATTTCTAGACTTGAAATACATTACATATGACGAAACGAAAAGTCTAAAGTTGATACGTTCTCGAATTTTGTTGGCAACCAAACACACAAAAAAAAAGCTAATCTCTAGCTTTTAAAAGTAAGTTACTGCCTTGCAGATAATTGGCCTCAAATTCTTGGACATCATGAACCAAAACTAACTTTCTCAAAATTGCAAACAATTAATGAACATAAAATTTTGATAAGTCGTCAGTTCTCTGCAATCTCTGGGGATTTAGTTTGGTAATTTCGTGGTGATGCCATTCATTAACTTACCCAAACCATGAAAACGGTGCCATATCTATTTGCTATACCCACTTTCTCTTCAACCCAACCACATAAATAATAAGCAAACCAAAGAAAGCAAACATGAATGAATTTGGTAATTGATTACTTTTATCAAATGCTTGTTTGAAACATACAGTTTACATAAGAAATCACATAAAGACCCCAATCCTAATATGATAAGTATTAACGAAATTGTAAAGAAACTACAAAATCAAATTCATAAGAACCACCACCAGAGTGTGTGACTCAGCATGCGTGTTTAAGGGCAGTGTTGTGTGTTATTATGGGTGTGCATATAAATTTGGTTTTGAGGCGTACAATTTAGAAGGGGAGAAGAGAAGTTTATAGTTAAGGAAGATGAGAGAGAGAGAGAGAGAGAGTTTTATGTACCCGCAGGCCTATAATGGCCACGGGATGATAAAGGTTGGTCAAGTGTTGGAAAGTAAAAAATCTACACATAAGTTCAGGTACGATTTGTCCTGGCATACGCAGTTGTTAAAAATGCCATCAATCCGTTCATAAGTTGTTCGACTTTGTGTAAAGCAATTGAAGAAGGAACGACCTTCCTTGAAATCAAAAAGACTAATTTGTTGGGGAACTGGGAACTACATAATGCCGGTTCGAATCCATCAGCTTGAATAGTCTATTCATAGAAGAAAAAAAAGGATTTGCTATATCTAAATTGCTTAGCTGTTGCTTGTTGGGTTGAGGCTAAAAAGGCGGTATTTGGGGGCATCCACCAACGAAAAGGGTCCTAAATTAGCATATCTAAGATAGCTGTCGATAGAGTATTATGTTGTTGATTTTGATACTTGCACCCCAGTTGTAAACATAATAATCTTTGGAGTAAAACTCCTATATTGTTGTCTTGACTAAGGAACGAAGTTGATCGAGTGTGAGTTGATTATTTAGTTTGAAAAGCAACCAACAAATGAGGAAGACGTAAACAATTCAACAAACATGAGGTGTGCAAAAGTACATAGTAACAGTATGCATTGATGCATATGTTCAAACATGCCGAATGAAATGGTAAAGCCAAAGATAGCATGAAAAGTGAATCCATGAGTAAGATAAGATGAGCAAAGGCATGGACAATAGATAAAAGCAGAGTATGTATTAATTAAATTCACAGTCGGCATACCGGTATTATATGCTAGAGGTCGCCAATAAGCCAGTTTTCTACAAGATTTGAGATGGAATCTTGGTGGTCGGTGGAAGGTTGATGTTGAATTCTTCATTTGGGGAGTGTTCTGCCATAGCATAAGAGGCAGGTTCTTCGAAATGCGTTGTTATTCGGTTGAAGTTCATCCACATGTTCTTGTGAGAAAAGTAAGATTTAAGATGGGATCTTGGTGGCCGGCAGAAGGTTGATGCTGAATTTGTCCAATAGAGCATGTTCTGCCTACCATAAGAGGCAGTTCTTAACAGTGTGTTGTTATTTGGCTGAAGTCATCTACTGTTCTTGTGAGGAAAGTGTCAAGTTCTTGCTATTGTAAGGAAATTCTCTGAGGATAGGGGATGGTTATGGGAGGGAAGGTGCAGTTACTTCTATTGTCCTATTGTTGCACCGATTTGAGGAGTTATGAGCGAGCTGGCAGCTATGTGTTTGCATCAATTTTGAAAGAGGCCCAAGACAATTTGTAATATAGAGCCTCTGAAGGCATCGTTTGAGTGTATTTTAGTCATGAAAATGTGTAAAAACATGGTTAAACAGATGACACTTTTAAGATAAAGAGATAAAGCTATCACCGGCAATGGTTTGTGGTTCATGGTGCTTCATAAATGCATTCCAGTAAGTGAATAAATTTTATGAGTTTTTTGCTCTGAGTTATGAGTTTCCTCCACTGCAATTGAATTAACTGCCCCGAGGAAAGGGTTGAATAATTTGTAAAACGTGCATAATTTGTATAAGCTTTATCAGACATAAAACTAATCCGTATAAATGTCACTCAGCTTCCCAGTAACATGAATGGATCAAAAAACTTCAGAAGCTGAATCTAAATCTTCCTGGAACATCGTCTAAAGCCTCTAAATCACTCAATGGATAAGTTGAAAATCAAAAGCTCCGTTCAAACTCGGAAGGTAATGCAGAGCATACCATGCTGTTGGCATGTAAAAAAAATTATTAGTTGTGATCAATAGACAGGGAACACATGGACAAAGGCCAGCAGGTGGAAAGCTAAGCTTAATGCATCAATAATGGTGATAAGGAGACAGTTTAAGACGGAATCAAATAATTATGAAGCAGTTTTTTGATGGTTCAAATTTTTTACGGAACATGGGGCTGTAATGTTGGGAAGCCAGATACATGGATAATCCACATCAGGAGTAAGTTACCAGGATCAACACAGCTGTCGATAGAAAGATCGATAACAATAACAATAGTAAGCAGTTCATGAATGGTTCCATCTGATATCAAATTAAAAGATTGGAGCAAACGGTTTTCGACAGAAGCTTCAATAAAAAAGGCAGAAGGAAGGACAAAAAAAGGATAACCAACACTCGACTCAAATAAATGACTTGACATCAAGTCTCTTTTTTTTATTTTTTCCAACATCTTGTTTTAAGCATTGTTTCTGCCTTCTACCGATAGGGGCTTTTGTTTTGTTTACGTCAATCGACTTGTTGGTACAAGTTACCATTTATTGTGGGGGCCCAGTCTGTAACTTGATTATTCAAGTTGTCAAGATTTTTATTTTAGTCATTCTCTTTTGATTGAATGTTTTCCATTGTATAGAAGTCCTTAGATAAGAAGCCAAAAAAAAAAAAAAACACACCACACTAGTTGCAGTTTGCTATTGAGTGCAAACATTGGCATGACTGTGAGACTCTTTAATCTAAAAGGGAAACATGCCTAGTACAAAGAATCACGCAAGGATCAATGGAGGCAATCGTGACACCAAAAACAATGTTGCTGATAACAACAGAGAAGCAAGAACTGTCCTTACGACTAATGGTTCGAAGGGAGTCAATGTTCCCAATGCGGGAAGCTCCAAGAGAGTCAATACTATTAAAACTATTGATACCAATGCAGCAGTTACAGTTGGTGATCTTAATGCACTTGACATGAATGATCTGACGATGAATTAATTGGCAAATCAGATTAACTCTTCGACTCAGGTACTTACTAATATGGTTTCTCAGATAATGACCGTACTGCAAAACCAAACGTTGGCTTTTAGTAAGGTCATGAATAATTAAGAGCAATTGAACTCTAGGCTTATGGAGGAAATAAAAGAATTGGCAGAGGAAAAGAACTCCTCTAGGCATAACTTAGTTAAGGATCTGTCAGAGGAAATCCAACGATAGACCTCGTCTATCGCAACGATGGAGGATGGGAAATCACAGAAAGGTAAATCTCCTCTTTACAATGAGATAATGAGGCAGGCATCTCCCCTGTGAGATTGGAAAATGCCATAAGATAGCCTGCGACTTGTCCTAATAATATAAAATTGTCTAGGAACACGAATGGCCAGGGTGGACAAGGCACCGATAATGCCTACACACCTCCGCACCGGAGAGAAGTGGAAGAGCACATCTGATTCCATAATCCAATGTTGGAAAAGAACATTGCATTGGTCAGGCCAAATGGCTTCAAGAAGAGAGAAGTGATGAATTAAGAATGGGAGTGTAGCCACATCATGAGTTTAATCATGTGGGTGTTGGACAAGGATATTGGCCAATCAATAGGCTGATCTATAGAAAACCATACCTTATGGTCATTAATTAGATGAAAATCGCAAGAGGGGTGAAAATACCCGAGTTTAGCCTCTTTCACAGAGAAGGTAACCAGTCGACGATAGAACATATCGCTGGATTTACCTTCCTATGTAGAGAACTTGGCCAAGACGAATGGGTAAAATTAAAATAATTTCAGTGGCATTCTCATGGTTTGCCAATTTGCCTCCTAACTCTGCATTTTCTTGGAAGGATATGGAAGATCTATTCCACGCTCAGTTCTTTCAGATGGAGCTAGAAATTTCTTTGCCAGACTTGGCTAGGTTAAATAAATTGGCAACGAAAAATGTTGAACAGTTTTTAGAGAGGTTCAAAACATCCAAAAACAAATGTCACTTTCTGATGCCAGAGTCCGAATTAGAAATCCTGGCTTTGAATGAGTTAGACGGAAATTCAGAAAAATTTTTGAGAAGATGGAATTCAGGAATGTCGTTGAACTTTCCTCTCGGATGACTAAATATGAGACACTATTGAGAGAAGAACAAGTGAGGAAAAATTCATTGATGGGAATTTATTTTTAGGATCCTGTTGATCTAGAAATCAAAGCAATAGAAACGGTAAGGAAAAAACATGTAGTGTGTGAACCGTTGGTAAAAGCTAGAAGTCTCATCGATCTACCATCCAGGCAGCCAAGCAAAGCCAATCCAT
The DNA here is from genome assembly GCA_033070095.1 of Escallonia herrerae. Classification (NCBI taxonomy): domain Eukaryota; kingdom Viridiplantae; phylum Streptophyta; class Magnoliopsida; order Escalloniales; family Escalloniaceae; genus Escallonia; species Escallonia herrerae. The sequence goes on along the minus strand of JAVXUP010004284.1, from coordinate 22,250 downwards.
CACCCTTGATGAGGAAATATGCATTCGATATCAGTCAAGCAGATCAAATTTTTTATTATCCGCTGAAGATAAAACTTCATTCGTTTACAAAATCCCTTCAGAGCCCCAAAAGACAAAAGAGGAAAATTCTGCAAGTGGCATAATGTGATTAGTCATGATACTAAGAATTATGTCGTTTTATGCAATGCTGTACAGGTCCAAATCAAATCCAGGATGCTCAAGTTTGTGGAAAAAGGTAAAGAAATTATGGTGGTTGATAGTGACCCATCTCGGAGATGGCTGTGAATATCAACATGGTGTCCATCGACTTTGGTCTTACAAACTAAGAAAGTGATGATAACAGTTCTGAACAAGATAATTTCAGAGGGAGAAAGCCATTAGAGAGACGTGTGCATTGCAGAGTGAAAGAAAAAGGAAAAAAGTTATGGGCTAATGAAGAAGACTCTAGTGCTAGTAAGAACAATGTGTTCTTAAGACTTGGAACTTCGGTGTTGAAGATTGGACCGGTGGTAAGCCGGTATGCCAAAGTTGTGGCTCATCAGTTGAGTCCTCAAAAAAGATGTGGCAATGAGAAAGGAAGGTGGAGATGGCAATCCAGAAAAGGATTAAAATTCACAGGCAGAATAAGGAAAGGCAAAATAAGCTTTTTCCACCAAAAACAGAATATCAACAACCACATTTGACATGTGTGGGAGTCTATCAAAACATTTTAGAGCAAACTGTTTCAAAATAAATACGATGAAACCAGAATCTTGGACCTTTGCCCTTAGTCTGTGCTCAAATGTAATCACATTGGCAACGCTACATCATTGGTTCTTGTTTGTTCAAACCAAAGATGCCACGGGACAATCAATGGCATGCAATTGGACAACATATCCTCCTCTATAAGCCAAAGAGACAAGTTCAAAGGAAATGTGCTGCCATTATGAGGCAAGAACTCCAAGGCAAGGAAATTCCAATGAATCGATAGAAGTGGGCGTGAACGAGATAATTCAATCAAAACAAAGTATGCGAGAAGGTTCAATAGAGTCGTTGGGGAAAGCTGAAATAAAAAATATCGATAGAGACTCCTGATGGTCGAGAGAGGGCAAATATAACAATAGATTAATTTATGATGAGTACTCCGAGTAGCCGAGTTAATACAGTTTCAAAGAAACCATGGTTGGTTGAAGGGAGGAAGACATCCCAAAATTCGACAAAGCCAGAGCAATAGTGATGCCAATGTCATGGTGTAATTGACCCTGGACATTACTACCCATGGCAGATGTCCAGGGTCAAGAACAAGTTTATTTACTCGTGGCAGATTATAATGAGGCTATAGCAGTCGAACTAGAAGATCTAGATGAGCATCGATTGGATGCTTAAGATAAACTACAAGCACAAAAATTAAAGGTTGGTAGATCTTACAACAAAAGGTATTGCGAAAGTCATTTGCAGTAGGTGATTTAGTATGGAAAACTATCCTGCCCACTGGTAGTAAAGACCCTAAATTTGAAAAATGGTCTCCAAGTTTGGTAGACCCATTCCAAGTAGACAAAGTCCTTAAGAGAAGGGCTTATTGCTTGAAATCTCTAGAAGGACAGGTCACGCTAAACCTAGTCAATGGGCATTTTCTAAAGAAATACTTTCCCTCTATGTGGGAGGGTATCGAGCCAATTGGTAGAGCAACATTGCAGTAGTCTAAGGGGCTAGAGCTGCATAGCATAAATACATAGACCAAGTGCTATTACGAAAATAAAATGGTCGAAAATTGACTTAGTGGAAACATTCATGAAATGTCAAGGTACATAGGTAAAAGGAAATGCCAACTAAAATTCTAAAACCTAATTAGTCCTTGAACATCGATTGAAAAATCTTCCACTTATCTTCTGCTGGGGAGAAAATTCGATCGGCAAAGGCAATCCTTGATGCCACCCTCTTGATTGATTGTAGAAGGGTTTGGCTAGATCAATAGCTTCTTGATAGACGGTGCTCTTCTTTTCTCCTAAAATATTCTCCTGTTGCTTGAGCTTTGCTATTCTTATTTCCAGGGTATTGATTTCTGCAACCACTTATGGATGTCATTCGAGAGTTTTTCACTGAGCAGTTGCCTTTCTTGAACTTGTTGAGATATACGGGGAATTTCTCAATCTGCTTCTATCATTTCTACATTGATGCTCAAGCCCTGATTCCATGAAGATAACATGATAGCTATTTGTGGCTTCTTATTGATCATGGCTTCTGTCTGGGGCTTTGATAGTAAAGACGGATCGTCAATAAGGATTTCAATCAACTTGTTTAGCCTAGAAGATAGCGTTTGGTCGGTTGAAATGCTAGTGAGATCATGAGCTAGTAGCTCTCTGAAAGAAGCCAATGTAGCTGCAACAGCTCGATTGCATGGGGGCACAGTCGAGGAAGAAATAGCCATAGTAGATGAAGGCAAAGGCACAACAAGGTAGCCTCTTGCAGTTGTTTCAATTTCAAGTCAAAATCATCTATAGTCGGCTGGAAAGTTGGAGTCGATCAAGGAGACTCAACAAGAGGAAGCACAGACGGTTGAGGGGTAAGAATTGCCTGAGAAAACTCAACATGTGAAGGCAGAGAACCGATGATCGAAGTGGTTTGTTGCAACATGGAGGGAATATCCTTTATCGAGAAACCAAAAGGAAAAGACTCGTATGAGAAAGATGAGATCAAAACTACGGTAGCAGTGATTTTAGGAATCTCTTCGGGAACAGCTTCAGGAATGTTTGCAGGAGATGAAGGCCTAACCGTCTCCACGGGAAAAACTTGGGGGTTGTTAGATTGATCCTTACAGGATGCGATACTGCCATGTATATCCCATGATACTGAATCATCCTGCAAAACATGCGGTGAGTAAGGTGAATAATTACATTAAAAAAAAAAGAAATGTGGAGGTAGGGGCATCACTAACCTGGTTGACAGATGCCCCAGTAATTCTACCCGAGAAGACATCTGAAGAAGATTTATCATCTTGGGTAAGGTGCTCAATCAAATAAGCAGCTGAAGAAGAATCAAAGTCATCTTGCACTGATTGAGGTTCATCGGGTTGGTCATGCTATTGATCAAGATCGATGAATAGTCCATGCAAGTTCTGTAAGAGCTCAATAGTTATAACATAATAAATTGGGAATCAAATAATGCGTAGACAATAAAAGGAAGCTTCAAAAGCCTCATTCAGAGACCGTAGCGATTTTTGAGAGCAAGAGTTTTTTGCCTTTTAGGAGCAACCGTTTTTTGTGCTAGACTCTGAGTATTAATCAGAGGCGATTTATCCTGGAGAACTGTAGTTGTGGTCCCCAAAGTTGAAGGTTTAGTAGTAGAAACATGTGCATTAGAAGATGGTAGCAAAGCAGTAGTAGGCAACTCAACCATTGAGGCTTTCCCCTTGTCGCACTGAAGGTTTTGGTACATGATTGGAAGATGTTCTGTCACTTTGCTTAGATGTAAAGAGAGTTGCTAAAAAGGGAAAAAGTAGAGCAACAGGCGTGGGCACTAATGGAACAGACAGAGTTGTCGATACATCGAGGAGAACCATTGTCAGAGGAATTGTTTCGATAGGGTTTTAAGATCGACTAGTTTACAAGCTGGTTGCTCCAATGGTTTGTGTGTTTTTCTGACTAGTTTACAAGGAGTATGTCTTCTTCCTCTATATCCTGAAACTATCAATAGTTTACGATGCCAAGTTTCTTGTACTATCAATGGGTGCATCAATTTGAGCATATTGACTTCTGGTCTGGCATGGCCTCATGGCATTAGCCATCAACTTCAGTTGTTGAGCTCAGCCATCACTCTGTCTTCACCCAAAATTTTATAGGATCTTCCTCGGCGACAACCTTGCTTTTGCCTTTAGAGGTTGGGATCTGACTGGTCCCCTACTCGAGGAGAACGATTAAAATCAGGCAAGCGATGTAAATAAAAACAAACAATAAACAAAACACTCACCATGACTTGTTGCATTATCAGTCTATACATTGATCAAGCAGGTGAAGAGAATGCAGTTGGTATAAATCAAATAGACTTTGCTTTGATACCATGGCTCGAAACCACTCACACCCAAAAAAGTATCGCTCAAAAAATTCCTTATTCTAAACTTTTGCATTGACTGATCGACATTCCGATCGATTGCCCTAAGATAGTTCACTATCGCTTTATCTAGCATTTTCTTAGGCTCCACAAAACCATTCTTGATAACAGAAGGAGCAAGAATTCCTTGGATGTGTCCAAACAGATGGCCAAATTGAGAAGGAGTATACCTCTCGGAACTGTAAATAGCTGAATAATTTTTACTTATTTGCCTGATGTGCAGAAATCGGCCACACAAAAAGCTAGCCTAGACACTTCTGGTAAATTCTTGCCATTCAGGGCTCATTGGATGTAAAAAAGGAAGTTAAATCCCTGAACCAAGTAGGACCAAGAGCTTGAACGAGAAAGGGTTGAGGGCTTAGCTTCTCAGAGAAGTTAATAAAGAAATGGAAGCAATATGCAAAGGTGTGACAACCGACTTTACCTAAATATAGTCGACGGCCAAAAGTAAGGTAAGGAGTTGTACCAGGAAGGATCGTTGGCCGAAATTCTGGAAAGTAGGCTTGGAGCCAAAGTTGAACGAGCCAAAAAGGTTCCACGTATGTTGCTGTCAATTTTCTTGTTGACCATATTGTACATCGACCTATAGATGTTGCCTAAGACCAGGGGACAAGGGCATACTCCTTTTCGTGAGCCAAAGCAATGACTAGGTTGATGTATTCCTTGGTAAGTGGCACGCTGGCCACACAGAATACATGCCTTGACAGCTAGATCCATAAGAAGACAACCAATTCGGTGGTACTTGGCTCATCCGTATATTTGCCACCCTTATACCATTGATTGAAGATTTCCACGTAATTTGGAGTTCCCGAAGAGGAAGATTCAAGCACAATACCAGTAGGATTATCGTTGACTAGAATGCTCACCAATCGGTAAAAGCCCAGTCAAAGCAGAGATGTCATAGATTGTTGGATCCATCATCTTAGACCTAAACATGAAAGCATTGGTGGTGTGTGATGAGAAGCAAAAGGCCACACTCAACAGCCAATGATTGGGTTTTGGGGGAGTTTCGGACTCTAAATCAATTCGTAAATACCTTGAGCTCCCCATTGATATGTGTGTTTGGCTGATAGTCGATCTACCCACGATTCCCAACCAGGATTGATAACCGTAGGCCATGACCTAATCGATAGTCTAGTGGACGATTAACTGACTCATGCCAGGTGGGGTTGGTGAAGCAAAAGAGTTTCTTATTCATCTACAAGATACCCTCCAAGGAAGCAGTCTCATCTCTGAAGGAAGGGCCCATGATATAGGGTTTGAGGTCCCCATGGATGTTCCTACCCCTAATTAATATGCGAGAATCTATGTTTGCAATGTGGTCTATAAGCAATCCTACCCCCCATCGGATGTCAGGCGACAAATGAACACCAGTTCTTTCATCACCTCTCGGATTGGTTTCTTTTTCCCATGATCAGATGATCAACGGAAAAGTTATCGATATACAGAAAAGAGGAAGAAAAGGACGGAAATGAGGAGGTAAACTAAGGTGAAAAAAATTGATGGAAGAGGATTTAAATGAAATGTTATAGTCCTGCTTCACTCGGTTGTACTGAGTAGTGGAGTAATGGTAGGTAACTGATAAGACTAAGAAGAGAAATCGAATTGAATCGCACGAACAATTTCACACGAGTTAAGGGGGGCAATGTTGACATGTAAATTTTTTTTATTAGTTGTGACCAATAGACAGTGGACACTTGAACAAAGTCCTCGCACGAACAATTTCACACGAGTTAAGGGGGGCAATGTTGACATGTAAATTTTTTTTATTAGTTGTGACCAATAGACAGTGGACACTTGAACAAAGTCCAGTAGGTTAAACGTAATGCGTCTTGAATACCGATGAGGTGACAGTTTACAGCATGATCAAATAATGATAAAGCAATTTTATGACGGTTCAAGTTTCTGTTAAATGTGGGGCTATAATGTCAGGAAGACTGACACATGGACAATCCACATCAGGAGTAAAGTACCAGGATCAGCGCAGCTGTCGATAGGAAGATCAATAGCAATGGTTGCAAGTAGTTTATCAGTGGTAATCAAATTGAAAGATTGAAGCATACGGTTTTCGACGGAAGCGTAGATAAAAAGGTAGAAGAAAGGACCAAAAAAAAAGGACAATCAACGCTAGGCTCAAACAAATGACTTGATTTCAAGTCTCATTTTTTTCTTTTCCCAAACATCCTTTTTTATGCAGTGTTTCTGCCTTCTACCGATAGGGGCTTTTGTTTTGGTTGTCAATCGATGGATGGGTACAAGTTACCATTTATTGTGGGTGCGCGCAGTCTTTAACTTAATTATTAAATTAGTGAAGATTTTTATTTTATGCATTCTCTTTTCGTTGAAAGTTTTGCCTTTTAAAGAAGTCTTCATACAAGAGGTCAAAAAGAACATCACACTAATTGCAATTTGCTATCGAGCGCAAACACATGCGTACATGCTTGGATTAGGGAGGCTTCGAGGCACTTGAGGTCAAATCTAGGAGAGAGTGAATATGCAATTTTCGAGGCACTTGAGGTCAAATCTTCGAGGCACTTCGAGGTACATGCTTGGAGTCGTAGTTGAATATGCAATTTTCGGCAAATGGTTGAATTTGCAATTGGCAAAAATGTTAGTAGTGCGTACATGCATTTAGTAGTCTAGTAGTGTGCACATGCTTGAAATTGTTATTTTGGAAGTTCTGAAAACTTCATCCATGGTGATATGGAAGATTCCACCTGCAACTCTCTTCAATGATGTTCAATTAGCATTTTCCATCAACTCTCAAAATACGAGATTGAGTTCGTTCTTCCCTTATCCAATACAAGGCGACGGTTTCCATACAGAGCAGGCGGGTTCATGCCAGATTACCGACCTAAACCATAAGGACTCAGAATTCAAACTCTTTCGTAACGAGGAACACAAGCTTTCACTAAGAAATTGAGTCTAAAATTATTCTAGAGGCCTGCAATTTATTCGGAAATGCTTTTCTTATACCCAGATTGAGGATTGTACTGACCCATTTTGCATGCGTTCTTTAGCAAAACGAAAGCTAACGCGTACAAACTGAAATTTTTACATCCGTGTTTGTTGCTCGGACTGAAAAAATTGACTTCACGTGTTTGGTACAGAGGTTCTTCATAGTTTTTAAGGATTCCGCTTGGGTTCCCTTCATATAAGTTCCCAGCAGCTGAAAATTCAAATCCCACTTTGGACATTTTCAGCAGACGCATGAACACTTAGAAATGCAAGTCAAAAGATTAATAGCCGACTATACAATAGAAAACCTCTATTTTTAGGAATAACACTAATAGCTGGCCACGTACAATATCTATCAGAAAGATGTGATCAACTCCGCTCAATTTGGTGCCACTGGTGATACTACGACTATATTATTCATAAGCAGCAGCAATATGCAGATGACCTTTCAATCACGTTCAAAACTCTCTGCTCTACAGTGCCGATTGGAATATCATCTCAGCCAGTTCCTGCAAAAGAATTGTTCAGATATTTGAACGACAAGCGGCAGTAAAGAAGTGCCAGCAAAAATGTAGATAACCTGATGCTAAAGGATCGATATAATCAGGTTAACACAGTTGCAGCTAAAGTCATCGCAAGGACACTTTCATATGAGAATAATCATCTAAACTTACGTGCTTATTACATATAGAACCGATAAATACATTTTTAACCTAGCACATAAGAAGTGGGTCCATGTAGTTTGCGGTCGAACATTAACAGGCATGTCTGACAAGCTGTTCATTCAAGTAAGAAGGCGTAGCCCCATTAGGGCGAAAGAGATATAGCAGCACAACTTTTAAATGCTTTATAAAGGTTCAGACACACTTTTAAGTTCTAAGTAAGCAAAATAATTATAAAATATTTTCCTTTTTCCTTAATATATATTACATCCAAAAGGGTTGCATCCATGTAAAATAAGAACTATGCAATCACTTTCTCAAATACATCTACCTAGAGTGTTCTTTTCCTCAGGTGCATTATGTTCCTTTTGTGCCAAAGACACTAAAATTTCCCACAAAGACCGGATGATGCTTCTTCTCTATATGAGAAAGTTTGCATAAAATCAAGCAAGGACCCCGGAATCACTCGAGCAATTCCAAGCTAAAAAATACATCCCCGAGCTATACTTGGTCGATTTCTTCAGTATTTAAGTCTAGAATAGAGCAACTACAATAAGGTTGTCCCAACTCTTGATTTTTTCCTTTTAAATAGTGGACTCCAAGAGGGGTGCTCCTCACCAGAAAAAATAACGTCATTACAACAACTTGGGAAAGGCATTGAAGACTCCACTTTCCGTACCGTACATCACACTGAACCATACCATTCATTGCCCACGAATCTAAACACTAGATATATGAGAGGCATCCAATCCCGCGCTAATTCTCAAACTTATCTAACCCTTGCCCGCAGAGTATGCCCTTCTTCACCAAGGACCTCCATAATCATTTTCCCTTCTCGAGCTTTATATTTTGAAGCTCATAAATGCAAAGAGGGCGCACTACTCCCAGATTTAGTAGTCAGAGCCGATTAGAAAAAAACAATGTGAGTAAGTAGGCAATATAATCGTCTCCTGATTAAAGAGTCTCCTTTTCAGTACTCTTTCCACCCAGTTAATCCTCTCTTGAACCATCCCAACACCTTGCCCCCATAAGTCTTTTCCTTAGTGAAGCGCACAATACAATGTTGGATTTTTATGAGATGGCTTTGTGACTGAAAGAGGATCGGCTTCGAGGCACGTTGTAAAACGCTCTCCTTAAGTTTATATTTGCCCCCACCTAAAATTGGTGCGCAGCGGGTTACAGGCAAATACCCTCCAAGATACAACGAAGCGCACTAGTGAATAGCGCTTGCACACACGATATTCACTCCACGGAAAAGTGTATGAAATACTGGATAACGGGTTTACAACTAAGAAATTATGCAGAAATTTCTTATTGTAAAAGATCTGCAGAAAGGAGAAGAGAGTAGAGGCTCATCTATCTGGTCAGATTTTCGGACCATTGTGCTCTATTTAAAGCACTAGTGGTTGCTAATCAAGGGTCATACCTTTTCATCATGCACCCAAGCAATCTGGACCGTCGGATTAGAAACCGTTAAGATTAACGGTCCAGATCTAGACTGGTAACTAACTAGCTCTCAACAGGTGGGTCTGGCCCGAACTGGAACCACCCAGCTGCCTAACAGGTGCAACCGTTCGGGCATAACCCGAACCAGTGTAACCACTCAGCTGCTAACGATCGGATCCGACCCGATCCGTTGCACCGACGGCCTAGTTTTCGTCACGAAAACTTAAAGGCGTCTAATTGCGTCTCGCGACACGTGCGAAGTGCAAAGTGCGCCATCAAAGCGCCACATTGCGCCTCACAGCCCACTGCCACGCGCGCGTGCGTGCGTGCGATCGTTCCTCGTATGGTGCTTCGCACCATACTCGGTGCACATGCATACACCTTAGCACACCACATAAGTATTAAAGTAAGTGGAGTTCTTTATTATATACCCACTTACTTTTCCAATTCCCTTCTATGTGGGATTCCTCCCTCTTTGCCTCTTCATCTTCCTTTCATCATTTTGACCAAGAAAATGAACCACTTTGACACTATATTTTGAAAAAACACTAACAATCCCCACCATTTTACAAAATATAAAATAAAAACAAAACAAAAAACCAGATCTTATTATCCAGTGAAGTACATGCATAAATGAAGATGTCTTACGACTTGAATCTTCACTTAGTGATTACATAACAAGACTAATCTGAAAAAGTGTGGTTGATAAACTTTGAACCACCTATCCTTGTTGACTAGCCGGTCACATATCACACATGAAACTCCTATCCACACACAAATCCAGAAAACTGCTTATACAATAAATGGCCATGTAATTTGTATCTTGTTTTTCATGAGTGCTCTAGAGTTAAGCCCTTTAAACTCGACAGAAGCGGCCCCACTTCACACTCACTAGTCAGGTCTATCAAGAGTGTACCATAACTAACACTCCAAAGAATGATCCTTTTATAGACCTATTAAGAGTATAATACTCACCCTAGTTCTTCATTACGGTTACCAAGCACATTACCTTGGGATGACTAAAATATGTGCTTGCAATCACCATCATAATGTACTTTTGACTCGTTGAACTCAAGACTTGGTGTTAGCAAGCGTTAAGTCGAGATTTCCTTCATTGCTGATCCTTGACATGGGCTTGAGTCCCATCCCTCGTGAGGTCCTAATAATCATTTCCCTTGGAAGCCCTTTAGTTAACGGATCCGCTAAATTTTCCAATGACCTCACATATTCCAATGTGATTACACCTTCGGTAATCAACTGCCTCACGTAGCTATGTCTAAGACCAATATGTCTAGACTTTCCATTATACACTTCGCTACATGCTCGTGATAGAGTTGATTGACTATCACACCTTATCGATATCGGAGCCATAGGCTTAGGCCATAAAGGAACCTCTAAAAGTAAATTCGTTAGCCATTCTGCCTCCTTGCCCCCTGCAGCTAAAGCAATAAACTCTGCTGCCATGGTAGAATCAGTAATGCAAGTCTGTTTCTTCGAACCCCAGGATATTGCTCCCCCACCAAATGTGAAAATCCATCCACTTGTGGAAGCATAGTCCTCCCGATTCGTAATCCAACTGGCATCTGTGTATCCTTCCAAAACAGAAGGATACCCATTATAACATATGCCGAACTCCATGGTTCTTTTAAGGTACTTAAAGACCCTATATATTGCATTCCAATGCATATTACTAGGATAACTAGTATATCTACTAAGTTTTCCTACTGCATAAGCAATATCCGGTCTAGTACAAGTCATGGCATACATTAAACAGCCTATTGCGCTAGCATATTCTAGTTGTCTCACAGCTCTACCCTCATTAGGAGACAACTTAATACTCTCATCGAACGGAGTACTAACTGGTGTGCTATCCAAATGGTCAAACCTTTTTAACACCTTCTCAATATAATGAGATTGTGACAAGGTTATGCAACCATTATTCCTTATGATTTTAATTCATAAATCACGTCAGCAACACCCATGTCTTTCATTTCAAATTTATTGGATAAGAATTTCTTTGTCTTTACAACTTGTTCCAAGTCAGTACAAAAAATGAGCATATCATCTACGTATAAGCAAATGATAACTCCCTTACCGCCATCGAACTTACTGTACACACACTTATGCGATTCATGTATTTTAAAACCATTAGACATCACAATTTGATCAAACTTTCGATGCCACTGCTTAGGGGCTTGCTTAAGTCCATACAATGACTTAATCAACTTACAAACTTTATTTTCTTGCCCACGTACAACAAACCCTTCCGGTTGTTGCATGTATACCTCCTCATCTAATTCACCATTTAAGAATGCCGTTTTAACATCAATTTGATGAATAACTAGCTTACGGATGGAAGCTAGTGCAATAAGCACCCTAATAGTGGTTATCCTTGCAACTGGTGCATAAGTGTCAAAATAATCAACACCTTCCTTTTGGGAAAAACCCTTAGCCACTAACCTTGCCTTAAATTTTTCAATCGATCCATCAACCCTTAACTTTTTCTTGAAGATCCATTTACAACCAATGGGTTTAGAACCAGGTGGTAAATCCACCAATTTCCATGATTGAATCAATCTCTTCATTTATTGCTTCCTTCCAAAAAGAAGAATCTTGAGACCTCATGGCCTCTTCATAAGTCCTAGGGTCAGATTCCACATTTAAAACAATCGGTATGGAGTTTTGTATTGCCGTCCTAGTTCCTTCTACCAAATACATGTAGAAATCGGGTCCATAGGTTTTAGCAATTCTCATTCGTTTGCTCCTTCTAGGTTCCACTTCATTTTCATGGTTTTCCTCAACATCACGTTGACCTTCCTTTTGCTCAACTTGCTTAGGAAGTGATTGGAACCTACTTTCGTCAAAGATGGCATCTCTAGATTCAATGATAGTGTTTTTAGAATAATAATCATTTTGTTCCACTACCATGAACCTATATGCTTTACTGTGTAAAGCATAACCAATAAAAATACATTCAATGCCTCTTTCACCCAATTTCTTCATTTTTGGTTCCGGAACTCTTACAACGGCCCTACAACCCCAAACTTTAAAATAATTCAGATTAGGCTTCCTTTTCTTCCATAACTCATAAGGAGTAACGTTATTCCCTTTAGTTGGAACTCTATTTAATATGTAGCAAGCTGTTAATAAAGCTTCCCCCCAAAATCCTTTTCCTAGACCCAAGTTGGAGAGCATGGCATTAACCATTTCGACTAATGTCCGATTCTTTCTTTCCGCTACACCGTTCTGTTGTGGTGTATACGGTGCAGAGAGTTCATGCACTATCCCATTTTCTTCAAAAAATGGTGGCTCATAGTACTCTCCTCCCCTATCGGTTCTAAGTATTTTTATTTTGGCATCACAAAAATTTTCTACTTCATTTTTATATGTGACAAAACTAGGCATGGCATCACTTTTATTATGCAATAAATAAACATAGCAATACATAGAATAATTATCAATGAAGGTCACATAATATGAGTTTCCTCCTAACGAAGGAGAGGAGTGAAAATCTCCTAAATCACTATGTATTAAATCTAAAATCTTAGACTCTCTTTGTCCATTTGGAAAAGGAGCTCTAGTGATTTTAGTGAGCATACATGTCTTGCAAAATCCTTTATCTACATGCATACTAGGCAAAAGATTTAATTTAATCATGTCATTAATTTTTCTAGTATTAACATGTCCTAAACGATTATGCCAAAGAAAAGATTGTGACTCAATAATATAAGCAGAAATAATATTCTTATTATTAATATTAAGTTTAAACAATCCCTCACAAAGATATCCCTTTCCCACAAAAATCCCTCCCTTAGAGAGTACAAACTTATCAGCTTCAAAAACAAGTTTCAAACCAAACTTGTTAAGCATACAACCCGAAACTAAATTCTTCCTAATTTCGGGCACATAACAAACATTGGTAAGGGTGACAACTTTTCCGGATGTAAACTCGAGCTCGACATTTCCTTTGCCCACAATTTGCACAATTGACGAGTTTCCCATGTAAAGAAGGCTTCCATCCTTTACCGGTTCATAGGTTGTAAAAAACCTCTTGTCCTTGCACACATGCTGTGTCGCACCCGAGTCTATCCACCATGCGTCGTCATCTTCAAGGACATTTGCCTCACTGATTACCGCGACTAAATTATTTTCGGTCGCCTTTTTTTGTTTCTTCAAGGCACGGCAATCACGCTTATAGTGCCTTGGTTTGCCACAGTGAAAACACTTTCCTTTGTGTTTTTTCTTCTTGTCCTTGTCGTCGTCGTCATTTCCTTGAAGCTTCCTTTTCTTGTTCTCATGGGAGTTCTTCTTGGATGATTCTCCTTCTTCCACGGCCAAGATTTTAGAAACACCCTCGCTTTTAGACTTTTCTTCCTTGTGCAAGTCTTCCTCAATCCGAAGATGAGTACCCAACTCGTCAAGGTTGATGTCTTCCTTGCGATGCTTAAGGCTGTTCCTAAAATTCTTCCAAGAAGGAGGCAATTTATCAATGATAGACGTAACCACTATAAACTCATCCAAGGCTAACTTGTGTTGGGAATAACGATCAAGAATACTTTTAATCTCATTAAACTGTTCCATAACCGACCTACCATCAACCATTTTGTAATCAAAAAATTTAGAAACGATGAACCTTTTACTGGTGGCATCCTCGGTGATGTAGCGACGCTCCAATTGGTTCCAAAGTTCCTTAGCAGTCTTGACAGTATGATAGGCATCGAATAGCGTGTTGGACATGCCATTCAGAACATGTCCTCGACATATCTCATCGTCTTGATCCCACCTCAATCTTTCACGTGTCTTCGCAACACTTTCTTCCTCATTTTCACCGGGTTCCGGAGGTCTTGGATTCACGATCACATAGTACACTTTCACTGTTACTAGTAGAAAGTGCATCTTCCTTTGCCAACGAACGAAGTCCCCACCATCAAAACGCTCCAAGCGGTGGAAATCCGAGCCCATGTCTTTCAACGTCACGAACGCCATTGTAGCAGAATATAAACTTAAGATTGTTGGATTTTTATGAGATGGCTTTGTGACTGAAAGAGGATCGGCTTCGAGGCACGTTGTAAAACGCTCTCCTTAAGTTTATATTTGCCCCCACCTAAAATTGGTGTGCAGCGGGTTACGGGCAAATACCCTCCAAGATACAACGAAGCGCACTAGTGAATAGCGCTTGCACACACGATATTCACTCCACGAAAAAGTGTATGAAATACTGGATAACGGGTTTACAACTAAGAAATTATGCAGAAATTTCTTATTGTAAAAGATCTGCAGAAAGGAGAAGAGAGTAGAAGCTCATCTATCTGGTCAGATTTTCGGACCATTGTGCTCTATTTAAAGCACTAGTGGTTGCTAATCAAGGGTCATACCTTTTCATCATGCACCCAAGCAATCTGGACCGTCGGATTAGAAACCGTTAAGATTAACGGTCCAGATCTAGACTGGTAACTAACTAGCTCTCAACAGGTGGGTCTGGCCCGAACTGGAACCACCCAGCTGCCTAACAGGTGCAACCGTTCGGGCATAACCCGAACCAGTGTAACCACTCAGCTGCTAACGATCGGATCCGACCCGATCCGTTGCACCGACGGCCTAGTTTTCGTCACGAAAACTTAAAGGCGTCTAATTGCGTCCCGCGACACGTGCGAAGTGCAAAGTGAGCCATCAAAGCGCCACATTGCGCCTCACAGCCCACTGCCACGCGCGCGTGCGTGCGTGCGATCGTTCCTCGTATGGTGCTTCGCACCATACTCGGTGCACATGCATACACCTTAGCACACCACATATGTATTAAAGTAAGTGGAGTTCTTTATTATATACCCACTTACTTTTCCAATTCCCTTCTATGTGGGATTCCTCCACTTTGTCTCTTCATCTTCCTTTCATCTTTTTGACCAAGAAAATGAACCACTTTGACACTATATTTTGAAAAAACACTAACAATCCCCACCATTTTACAAAATATAAAATAAAAACAAAACAAAAAATCAGATCTTATTATCCAGTGAAGTACATGCATAAATGAAGATGTCTTACGACTTGAATCTTCACTTAGTGATTACATAACAAGACTAATCTGAAAAAGTGTGGTAGATAAACTTTGAACCACCTATCCTTGTTGACTAGCCGGTCACATATCACACATGAAACTCCTATCCATACACATATCCAGAAAACTGCTTATACAATAAATGGCCATGTAATTTGTATCTTGTTTTTCATGAGTGCTCTAGAGTTAAGCCCTTTAAACTCGACAGAAGCGGCCCCACTTCACACTCACTAGTCAGGTCTATCAAGAGTGTACCGTAACTAACACTCCAAAGAATGATCCTTTTATAGACCTATTAAGAGTATAATACTCACCCTAGTTCTTCATTACGGTTACCAAGCACATTACCTTGGGATGACTAAAATTTGTGCTTGCAATCACCATCATAATGTACTTTTGACTCGTTGAACTCAAGACTTGGTGTTAGCAAGCGTTAAGTCGAGATTTCCATCATTGCTAATCCTTGACATGGGCTTGAGTCCCATCCCTCGTGAGGTCCTAATAGTCATTTCCCTTGGAAGCCCTTTAGTTAACGGATCCGCTTAATTTTCCAATGACCTCACATATTCCAATGTGATTACACCTTCGGTAATCAACTGCCTCACGTAGCTATGTCTAAGACCAATATGTCTAGACTTTCCATTATACACTTCGCTACATACTCGTGATAGAGTTGATTGACTATCACACCTTATCGATATCGGAGCCATAGGCTTAGGCCATAAAGGAACCTCTAAAAGTAAATTCCTTAGCCATTCTGCCTCCTTGCCCCCTGCAGCTAAAGCAATAAACTCTGCTGCCATGGTAGAATCAGTAATGCAAGTCTGTTTCTTCGAACCCCAGGATATTGCTCCCCCACCAAATGTGAAAATCCATCCACTTGTGGAAGCATAGTCCTCCCGATTCATAATCCAACTGGCATCTGTGTATCCTTCCAAAACAGAAGGATACCCATTATAACATATGCCGAACTCCATGGTTCTTTTAAGGTACTTAAAGACCCTATATATTGCATTCCAATGCATATTACTAGGACAACTAGTATATCTACTAAGTTTTTCTACTGCAAAAGCAATATCCGGTCTAGTACAAGTCATGACATACATTAAACAGCCTATTGCGCTAGCATATTCTAGTTGTCTCACAGCTCTACCATCATTAGGAGACAACTTAATACTCTCATCGAACGGAGTACTAACTGGTGTGCTATCCAAATGGTCAAACCTTTTTAACACCTTCTCAATATAATGAGATTGTGACAAGGTTATGCAACCTTTATTCCTTATGATTTTAATTCCTAAAATCACGTCAGCAACACCCATGTCTTTCATTTCAAATTTATTGGATAAGAATTTCTTTGTCTTTACAACTTGTTCCAAGTCAGTACAAAAAATGAGCATATCATCTACGTATAAGCAAATGATAACTCCCTTACCGCCATCGAACTTATTGTACACACACTTATCCGATTCATGTATTTTAAAACCATTAGACATCACAATTTGATCAAACTTTCGATACCACTGCTTAGGGGCTTGCTTAAGTCCATACAATGACTTAATCAACTTACAAACTTTATTTTCTTGCCCACGTACAACAAACCCTTCCGGTTGTTGCATGTATACCTCCTCATCTAATTCACCATTTAAGAATGCCGTTTTAACATCCATTTGATGAATAACTAGCTTACGGATGGAAGCTAGTGCAATAAGCACCCTAATAGTGGCTATCCTTGCAACTGGTGCATAAGTGTCAAAATAATCAACACCTTCCTTTTGGGAAAAACCCTTAGCCACTAACCTTGCCTTAAATTTTTCAATCGATCCATCAACCCTTAACTTTTTCTTGAAGATCCATTTACAACCAATGGGTTTAGAACCAGGTGGTAAATCCACCAATTTCCATGATTGAATCAATCTCTTCATTTATTGCTTCCTTCCAAAAAGAAGAATCTTGAGACCTCATGGCCTCTTCATAAGTCCTAGGGTCAGATTCAACATTTAAAACAATCGGTATGGAGTTTTGTATTGCCGTCCTAGTTCCTTCTACCAAATATATGTAGAAATCGGGTCCATAGGTTTTAGCAATTCTCATTCGTTTGCTCCTTCTAGGTTCCACTTCATTTTCATGGTTTTCCTCAACATCACGTTGACCTTCCTTTTGCTCAACTTGCTTAGGAAGTGATTGGAACCTACTTTCGTCAAAGATGGCATCTCTAGATTCAATGATAGTGTTTTTAGAATAATAATCATTTTGTTCCACTACCATGAACCTATATGCTTTACTGTGTAAAGCATAACCAATAAAAATACATTCAATGCCTCTTTCACCCAATTTCTTCATTTTTGGTTCCGGAACTCTTACAACGGCCCTACAACCCCAAACTTTAAAATAATTCAGATTAGGCTTCCTTTTCTTCCATAACTCATAAGGAGTAACGTTATTCCCTTTAGTTGGAACTCTATTTAATATGTAGCAAGCTGTTAATAAAGCTTCCCCCCAAAATCCTTTTCCTAGACCCAAGTTGGAGAGCATGGCATTAACCATTTCGACTAATGTCCGATTCTTTCTTTCCGCTACACCGTTCTGTTGTGGTGTATACGGTGCAGAGAGTTCATGCACTATCCCATTTTCTTCAAAAAATGGTGGCTCATAGTACTCTCCTCCCCTATCGGTTCTAAGTATTTTTATTTTGGCATCACAAAAATTTTCTACTTCATTTTTATATGTGACAAAATTAGGCATGGCATCACTTTTATTATGCAATAAATAAACATAGCAATACATAGAATAATTATCAATGAAGGTCACATAATATGAGTTTCCTCCTAACGAAGGAGAGGAGTGAAAATCTCCTAAATCACTATGTATTAAATCTAAAATCTTAGACTCTCTTTGTCCATTTGGAAAAGGAGCTCTAGTGATTTTAGTGAGCATACATGTCTTGCAAAATCCTTTATCTACATGCATACTAGGCAAAAGATTTAATTTAATCATGTCATTAATTTTTCTAGTATTAACATGTCCTAAACGATTATGCCAAAGAAAAGATTGTGACTCAATAATATAAGCAGAAATAATATTCTTATTATTAATATTAAGTTTAAACAATCCCTCACAAAGATATCCCTTTCCCACAAAAATCCCTCCCTTAGAGAGTACAAACTTATCAGCTTCAAAAACAAGTTTCAAACCAAACTTGTTAAGCATACAACCCGAAACTAAATTCTTCCTAATTTCGGGCACATAACAAACATTGGTAAGGGTGACAACTTTTCCGGATGTAAACTCAAGCTCGACATTTCCTTTGCCCACAATTTGCACAATTGACGAGTTTCCCATGTAAAGAAGGCTTCCATCCTTTACCGGTTCATAGGTTGTAAAAAACCTCTTGTCCTTGCACACATGCTTTGTCGCACCCGAGTCTATCCACCATGCGTCATCATCTTCAAGGACATTTGCCTCACTGATTACCGCGACTAAATTATTTTCGGTCGCCTTTTTTTGTTTCTTCAAGGCACGGCAATCACGCTTATAGTGCCCTGGTTTGCCACAGTGAAAACACTTTCCTTTGTGTTTTTTCTTCTTGTCCTTGTCGTCGTCGTCATTTCCTTGAAGCTTCCTTTTCTTGTTCTCACGGGAGTTCTTCTTGGATGATTCTCCTTCTTCCACGGCCAAGATTTTAGAAACACCCTCGCTTTTAGACTTTTCTTCCTTGCGCAAGTCTTCCTCAATCCGAAGATGAGTACCCAACTCGTCAAGGTTGATGTCTTCCTTGCGATGCTTAAGGCTGTTCCTAAAATTCTTCCAAGAAGGAGGCAATTTATCAATGATAGACGTAACCACGATAAACTCATCCAAGGCTAACTTGTGTTGGGAATAACGATCAAGAATACTTTTAATCTCATTAAACTGTTCCATAACCGACCTACCATCAACCATTTTGTAATCAAAAAATTTAGAAACGATGAACCTTTTACTGGTGGCATCCTCGGTGATGTAGCGACGCTCCAATTGGTTCCAAAGTTCCTTAGCGGTCTTGACAGTATGATAGGCATCGAATTGCGTGTTGGACATGCCATTCAGAATATGTCCTCGACATATCTCATCGTCTTGATCCCACCTCAATCTTTCACGTGTCTTCGCAACACTTTCTTCCTCATTTTCACCGGGTTCCGGAGGTCTTGGATTCACGATCACATAGTACACTTTCACTGTTACTAGTAGAAAGTGCATCTTCCTTTGCCAACGAACGAAGTCCCCACCATCAAAACGCTCCAAGCGGTGGAAATCCGAGCCCATGTCTTTCAACGTCACGAACGCCATTGTAGCAGAATATAAACTTAAGATTGTTGGATTTTTATGAGATGGCTTTGTGACTGAAAGAGGATCGGCTTCGAGGCACGTTGTAAAACGCTCTCCTTAAGTTTATATTTGCCCCCACCTAAAATTGGTGTGCAGCGGGTTACGGGCAAATACCCTCCAAGATACAACGAAGCGCACTAGTGAATAGCGCTTGCACACACGATATTCACTCCACGGAAAAGTGTATGAAATACTGGATAACGGGTTTACAACTAAGAAATTCTGCAGAAAGTTCTTATTGTAAAAGATCTGCAGAAAGGAGAAGAGAGTAGAGGCTCATCTATCTGGTCAGATTTTCGGACCATTGTGCTCTATTTAAAGCACTAGTGGTTGCTAATCAAGGGTCATACCTTTTCATCATGCACCCAAGCAATCTGGACCGTCGGATTAGAAACCGTTAAGATTAACGGTCCAGATCTAGACTGGTAACTAACTAGTTCTCAACAGGTGGGTCTGGCCCGAACTGGAACCACCCAGCTGCCTAACAGGTGCAACCGTTCGGGCATAACCCGAACCAGTGCAAGTGTAACCACTCAGCTGCTAACGATCGGATCCGACCTGATCCGTTGCACCGACGGCCTAGTTTTCGTCACGAAAACTTAAAGGCGTCTAATTGCGTCTCGCGACGATGCGCACCACCCAGCTGCCTAACAGGTGCAACCGTTCGAGCATAACCCGAACCAGTGCAAGTGTAACCACTCAGCTGCTAACGATCGGATCCGACCCGATCCGTTGCACCGACGGCCTAGTTTTCGTCATGAAAATTTAAAGGCGTCTAATTGCGTCTCGCGACACGTGCGAAGTGCGCCATCAAAGCGCCACATTGCGCCTCACAGCCCACTGCCACGCGCGCGTGCGTGCGTGCGTGCGATCGTTCCTCGTATGGTGCTTCGCACCATACTCGGTGCACATGCATACACCTTAGCACACCACATAAGTATTAAAGTAAGTGGAGTTCTTTATTATATACCCACTTACTTTTCCAATTCCCTTCTATGTGGGATTCCTCCCTCTTTGTCTCTTCATCTTCCTTTCATCATTTTGACCAAGAAAATGAACCACTTTGACACTATATTTTGAAAAAACACTAACAATCCTCACCATTTTACAAAATATAAAATAAAAACAAAACAAAAAATCAGATCTTATTATCTAGTGAAGTACATGCATAAATGAAGATGTCTTACGACTTGAATCTTCACTTAGTGATTACATAACAAGACTAATCTGAAAAAGTGTGGTAGATAAACTTTGAACCACCTATCCTTGTTGACTAGCCGGTCACATATCACACATGAAACTCCTATCCATACACATATCCAGAAAACTGCTTAGTGCAAAGTGCGCCACATTGCGCCTCACAGCCCACTGCCACGCGCGCGTGCGTGCGTGCGATCGTTCCTCGTATGGTGCTTCGCACCATACTCGGTGCACATGCATACACCTTAGCACACCACATAAGTATTAAAGTAGAGTTCTTTATTATATACCCACTTACTTTTCCAAATGCCTTCTATGTGGGAATCCTCCCTCTTTGCCTCTTCATCTTCCTTTCATCATTTTGACCAAGAAAATGAACCACTTTGACACTATATTTTGAAAAAACACTAACATACAATACCCAAGTACTTGGTAGGAAGACCTCAAAAACAACTGCCTTACCGAAGGAGCTGCATGTGAACTAGGAATCCTTTCTGGCACACAAGACTATAGCTGCATAGCTAAGATGGAATGAGTCACTATCTTCCCGACTCCGCAGATTTGCCTATAGCAGACTGTGCACACTCTTTAGACTCTATGAACGCACAACAAGACCAAAAGAACGCCATGATCTAACTGGCCAGCCTTGGCACCTTATCCACGTCCATCGTTCCCAGGGCTGCCACGATCTCCTTTTCATCAAAAGGATGTTCAAGGATCTGAGGTTCATCCTCCCCCAACAACCGAAAATTCCAGCCCAACTCCTTGCACGGTTATGAGCATTCGCCTCCCCCATGTGAAAACTTTGTAAAGCAACCACAGGACACGAAAATTCTCTACGCAGTCTCTTCAGAGATAAGATTATATCCCCACTTCCGCCTTTAATTCAGCCTGCCAATCAAGCTTCTCGGCCAAACTCCTAATCCCCTCAACTACATCCAACTTGGCACCATTGAAAAATGGCATTCGACCATCCAATTCCTTGTATCTTCTTTTAGAAATTCAATTTCTTGGCGAGAATGTAATTACTCCACTGTTTAATAACGATCTCAAGGAATTTGAACTCCCTACGTCACAGAGTGAAAATTTTGAAAGTGGTTATACGATCCAATAACTAGCAAAAAGGGAACAGGAACGCTAGCAACACGATTGAGCATCTTAAATTCGACCCACTTGAACTGCAACATTGCAGCAACCTGACGATGCAAGTTCATAGAATTCGTGGAAAAGACAGCAGTATCAACTGATACTTATTTTTTCCCTATGTAATCCCTTCACAGGTTTACATAAATTACCTACGCAGGGAGGCTGATTAGCGGCATCTCACACAAATCTCCCTTTTGAAGCCTATAATTGACTAGTTATTTGCCAGCAATGTCAATGTAATTAGCACCTTGAATATGTAATCTTATGATACGAAAGTAATTAGCACCACGAATATGTAATCTATGTTCTTTTCTCCAAATTTTTACCTGCTT
>JAVXUP010004283.1:0-36017 GCA_033070095.1 Escallonia herrerae | reverse complement strand
GAGTAACAAATTAATAAGAGGAGTGGTTAGTAATTAAAATTTAGCAAAAGTAGTAATTAATAAACAAGAGTAATAATATGCAAGAGTACTAATTAGTAATTAAGAGTAGTAATTAGCAAGAGTAGTAAAACTTGTAGAAATGTAGAATGTTTATAGAAGAGAGAGTAAGAAGATTGGTGTGAAAAATTAGAGAGAAATGGTGTGAATTTATAGATTTTTGAAACTTCACAAAAGACCAAAATACCCCTAAAAACTATCCGTTTATAGTTGTTGGGGAGGGTAAGAGTGTAAAAACCTTTAAAAAGTTGAAAAAATTAACTTGGACCAAAATGCCTCCCAAACTAGCCATTATTTTGCTGTTGGGGGGGGGGGAGTAAAAGTAGAATTTAGGGGAGAAAATGGGAATAAATCCGTTGAGGGGAAGGGGGGGGGGGAAATCAGATTTTCAAAAGTAAAAAGGGGGGCCGAATCGGGCCTGACCCAAGCCAAAACGGGCTTTTCCTGGGCCATGGTTCGGGTCGGGCCAAACCCGGGCTTTTTTCCTGGGAAATGCAAGCCTGATCCAGGCCCTAAGCCTTAAAAGGCCCGGCCAGCACTGTTCATGAACGGGGCCGGGCCAGCCTGGGCCAGAAAGGGGCCAGGTCGGGCCAGCCGCGGGCCGCCCAGCCCATTTGACAACTCTATGTAAGACTGACTTCCCTGTTATCCATATATATATATATATATATATATATATATATATATATATATATATATATATAAACGTCACTCTTTGCTGCTCTTATGGATCACATATCAGGGCACTGCAATGGAGAAATTTTACCATGACCCGTTACATCGGAAGGAACACCCGAACTAAATATTGCTATATGCCACTGTTCAGAAGAAGTAATTTTTTTTTATTAAATCGTCCTAAACTGTATAATGCTAACTCAAAACCAGTCACGTATTTTTTTATTCAATACTTCTCGACTGTATAAATCTCGAATAGTTGCTTCTTAGAAGAATTTTATAATGACGCAGAATAAATAAGAAAGTCGCTTCTCAGGACCAGTCCAGTATATTTTTAATACAATAATTCTCAACGGTATAAAGTATCCGGATTGGTTGCTTCTTAGAAAGGATTTTACGATAAAGCACACTAAACAAAAAAGTCGACAATTGCCTTAATGCCAATCCTCTTGGAAATGCATAGAAAAAAACAATTATGGTGCGAACGATAACCAAATCAATTGAAAGTATTGACCTACTCGGAGCTAAATCCATTCCTTATGGTAAATCGCACCATTTTTTACTAAATTGCTTAACATGCCACAAAAGAGCGTGAATTTAGTAAAAAAGTAGTAAATTTAGTCCCACCCTCTCAGAAACTTTAAAGTGGGATGTTCCAGTATTACGTGATATCCTTTATATACACAAGTCTAGATGGGTCAAAACTTTCGTTAATGTATTAAAAGTGGAAGCAACATTGAGCTCCAATAAGATAAGGTATCATTTGAGATTCTGTAATCTGGCAAGGGTCATAAATTGTTTTAGTTTTAGAGGTGGTCCTTGATGCAAAAAACAAAAGAAAAAGCCCAACTCCAACTAATTTCAAACTAAGATTCGGCTCGTAGAAACATTGAAAATTTTCCCAGAGTTTGAACATTCTGAGATGCATTTTCATTACACCCAACTGTTGTTCAATTGTCACATACAAGGATTACAACAAAAGAGTATCACAGACCGAAAGATTGCACGAACTGTTACCAGACATAACTGCACCTCTCAAACAATTCGAACTTCATTTATCCGGCAGTATCCCATCTCTTCGCACAAAAGTCGAACAGGAGGTGTAGGGAGAGTATCAGATTGGTTCTATCAAGGATACCAAGATTGTCGAGGGGACAAGTAGACAGGTTCCCTAAGCAAAGGGTCGAGGAATGCTCTGCAATCCTTCTATACCAACAAAATGAAAGGAGAACTAAAGCTGTGAGAAGACGGTGCAGCTTTTCTTTGCTCTCATGGCAGAGTGAGGGGCCTATCCACCCTACCGTTGAGCCAACTTTCCCTGAGAACCACTACTTCGCTGGACAAGGGTGACACAGAGAACTGAGCAGCAGAAGCCAACTTGGAACTTACACAAAAGCTTCTTCATGCAACCAGAGTTTCTAAAACTGAACTGATCGCGCTTTGTTCAAGCACAGGACACATAAATTCACTTACCATATCACCTTAAAGCGGAAACTCTACCACAGCACTGCTAAAAAGCACCGTGATATCTCCAGTGACCATAGGACACGTAAATTTACTTACCATACCACTTTAAAGCGGAAACTCTACCTTAGAACTGCTAAAAAGCACCGTGAGAACTCCAGTGACCCCAGGAAGAACAGATGCAGTGGGAAACAGCCATTACATGGTTGATTCAGAAGCACAGTAGGAGATCACTAGTGGATAGGTACATAGCACCATACACACACACATTAGCTTGAACCAGTTACCATTCCATTCCGACGCTATAAGAAATTATAGCAACTATAGGCTACAAATTTTGTGGAAAAAATGAAGTGGCTCCAGCAGTAAGATTACCTATACTCATCTGGAGCATATCTAACTAGTAGAATATACTGCTAAAAGGGTTCCATCTAACATAGCCTAAGAAGACACTGAGAATCCATCACAAGAATGAGAGGGGTACATAATTTCACCCTGTACAGATCTCCTGGAACAGTTGCAAAGTAAAGAGTATTGAGGAACAGGTGGATAAAGCAGTATGACATGCTTTATATTAAAGAGAGTTGTACTCAGAATCCAACCTACTGCAGCTGCACATTTGGAACCCACCCAGGAAACGGCCTATTATATGGTTGCTCAAGCCCAACCCTCGAGTGAGGCAGAATAGCACTAGAAATTATAAAATTTTGGACACTAGCAGTAAGACTATATCTCACAGAATATATTGCTTAAATAATTTGACTTAATATATATTACGAGTCCTGCTTTTGTTAAATTCACAAAAAATGGGATACTTACAGATTGTCATTCAAAGATTTCCTAAGAATGGATACAGAGTAAGAGCAAAGAAAAGTTGGAGGATAAAGCATGACGAGACCCTTGAGCTCATATCCAAGATGAGATTTCGACCATTTGGACCCCCACTCCTCAAAACAAAAACAAGACAAAAATAAATCAGTCAATAGAAGGACGGACAGGAGCAAATAACTAGGTGCCCAGATCAGGTAAAGAAACAAAGATGGTCATTGTTCGATGACATGTATGTCTAATTAAGATTTGATGCCAGAACAGGATATAGATTATTAGAGGCCCTTAAAAATGTTGATAAAGATAGAAAAAACATCAAAGAACAGAAGGGAAGCAGATCTTAGTTACAAGATTCTTCAATGCTAGTCACGCTCCCACCCCAGAACCTCGCTCCCAAATCTTGCCGACACTCCCGCTCCCACCCGTAACTCACTACAGTAACGGTGCCACTCAGAATTTCACGCCTGCTCCCACTGCTACCCACACTCCATGCAGCTAAGGAGCAGATAGATAGGTCAAGAAAAGTAAAATGATAACGATGTTGGTTGAAATGCAAGTATTTTAAACTATGGAATCCAAAGCGAATAGCTTTAGGCCGGATACATAAATAAGTTGTTGGATGATAAAAGGAAGCTATGTCATCGATCCCATGGATACCACGGCGTAGTGAAAACTGAGCAAGGTGAAAATCAAGGTAAGAACTAGGAAGCTGTGTCATATCCCATGAAAGGGATTCCCTAGTGAAAACTGAGAAGCTTAAGGTATCCTGGATAAATAATTTCGGATTTGTGCAGCAATATGAGAGAATCAAGAATACTCCAGCCTCAAAGACTCAAGCCTCATGAAGTTAGTCACTTAATAACGAATAAGGCTGATTTGCAATAAACTTTAAAGTATATAAGGTTGCGTCATCTTATAAACAACCATACAAGGTCACCTTGTGATGATGATTGCCGAGATCTTACAAGCAGTCATCTAAGGACGCGGGAATGGAGAAAGTTCCAAGAGGAACATCATGAAAACAGAACATTTTTGATAAAGAACACAAGCGTCGTAAGATGTAGATGCATCAGATTCAAAAGAAAAAACATACAGGAAGTATGTAAACTGCACTTTTCAAAATTTAACCAAGTGAAGAGAAACTTTCTGATCAAGGAGTGAAACTCGATGCCTCAGAATGCTGCAGCAATTAACTTTAGAAGATGTTACCAATACTAAGGCGTAATTATCAACAAGTCGGGAGAGTACCAGGAAGATTCTGCATTCAGAAAAAGCTGAGAGCAAGAGCAGCGAATGGCCAAAACCAAAATATCCATGCATAAGGTTTGACAATTACGGCACGAACATCAAAGCGTATGAACATTGGAATTAAGATGGAATCACACCAATCAAGGATAAGGACTAAAAACCTAGGGAAGGAAAGATAAGATCCTATCAATCTAAGACAACTGCAGGTCGATGGAACACACTAAGAACCTATATCCACTGAAACATAGCCCACAGTGAGTCTTCCTGCAGATTTATATGATAACTGAAGAAACAGAAGTCCAGCAGAAGAAACCTAGATGATGAAGTCCTCTCCTTGATATAAACCTAAGGGAACTAGAAACTGAAACGTTCGAAAGAAGGTGGCGGAAAACCCTAGAGATAATCATTGCTGAAAAAGCATCCTCATAATTTAAGTAGCCATTATAAATGCCTGAATCAGATTTTCAGCAGTACGCTTCTGCTCAGCTGTTCCAGAAATTACAGCCACACGATCACCCCGTGCAGATTTCGGATCAGATATCTCCACAGCTGCTCCCGATATCTGGAGGAGAAAGAAGTGTAGGTGAGAATGTCATTTGATAAAGTTCAAGATAAGTTATGACTCAAGCTCAATATCCTACTTCCTGTAAACATGAGAATTTGGGAGGGAGAAGGGGAGCAAAGAGAGGAGCTGAATGCTCTAACGATTAGGCTGCAGATTTTAAGCATTAGAGGAGTAAAGAATAGTAGAATGTGTTGAACACCTGACATTAGGCAAACCACAAAAACCAAGATATAAATAGCAAAAAGATCAAATAAAGAAAAAAAAGGTCCACCTAACAAAGTTGAGGCAACTAAGGAAGGTTCAATCTGTGTTTTCACATCCCTAGCCCGACCAAATCTAATGCCAAGGACATTCAGTCCCAACCAAACCCAAAACAAAACATATTGTCGGTTCTGAATGGGTGAACAAAAAGCATGCAGCATAAATTGAGTATATGGTACTTTAGGGTAGCTTAAAAGCATGAGGACCCACCTTACGAATATTCTCTATATTTGCCCCACCTTTGCCCATCACTTTACCCACTGCATGTGCAGGCACAACCATCTCAAGCGTGGATGGCGGAGGCAATCTGCTTAGAAAGCATGGTTCGAGACATGGGGTTAATCAATTATCAAGTATAATAGAAAAGGTGAAAAAGAAAACTGAGTTGGTATACATAAATACTCACCCTCCATACAGCTTCGATGAATATGCAGACGTTAATCCATAACCATTGTCTCCCATCTTTCCAGGAAAAAAGAACGCAGTGTCAAAATCATAATAACAAGGTACGAGTCAACTCTACAACTACGGAAGTGTCAAACGTCAACAAAGGCAGGGATGTCCGACAAGTTGAACACTAAAGACAGTTTTTAGCATGGCCAGCTTAGTAGAATTGCATAAACTTTGAAAGGTTCAACTTAATACTTTCCACGTTATCTTCGCTACAGGTGACATGATTTAGAAAACTGGTGTAATTTCCTTTAGTTTGATTTAGTAGTTTAAGACTATCGATTACAGAACAACGTGAATTTTATTCCTGGTGCCAACCACCATCCATGGCTACAATGGCCTCATACTTTTCCTATATCCCTGTAGCAGAATCATTACTAATTTCAATTACCATCGTAGCAAATCCAATAACCAAAAGAAAGATTAGTGAATGGTGAAAATGGGTAATAGGGTTTCAAGGCATTATTAAGTTCCTAACCATTTTAATTTTTTAATGCAATTGCAAGTCCAACAGTTAGAGGTTATGTTTATATAAAACCAGCTGTAGAAAACAAGAGTTAGAAAAGCAGAAAAGTATGAAAGGGAGTGAAGACAGAATAGCTGATGATAGGAGATGATGGAGGGAGAGAGATGAAGGCCGAACTGTAGCAATCTCATTGTTATCTTGAAAATTAGCATAAATAAATGAAAAGATAGACATTTCGTGAGGAAATCGAGGGACAGTGTTTGTTAGAATTGACTTCTTCCGAATTGGCATTTGGAGGATGGACATTTGGCAGAAACTCATCCGTTTTATTCACCAAACAAGGAAGACTTTTCCAAATGGACTTCTAAGGCCCAGAAGTCCATCTGGGTGGTCGCAAAAAGCATCCTTAAGAAGCAGAGTAATTTAGTTACTAACTCAATGGAAAGAATCAAATTGTTACATGTCGTAACCATAATAATTCTAATGCTATGTTTCCCTCGCCTTAAAACAGTTAACATAGTCAACCCTCACTAATAGAAAATACATGAAGAAAGACATGAAGATGGCCAAGAACATCATAATAACAATAACATCAGACAAGAAAGCCGAGCATAAACAATGGCATACCGACGTGGATTCATATCCATAGAGGCTGCCTTGAGAAACCATACCCAACCCACTCCCATATTCAGCCCTCTGCTCATAACCCAAAGGAGCAACCGGAGGAATACTGGGCAAACCTGAAGACATTGAATGACTAGTGACACCAGAGTTCAGAGAATTAGCACCAGAAACTGGATTACGATCGCCTTCCCTCTCTCTCAGAACGTCATCTCGGAACCGCAAAACAATCTGGATAAGCGCATCCCTAACACTGCTGACTTCTCCAACTACCTACAGTTTGTAGCACGTAAGTATAGAATGTTATGGTAAAAAATTTAAAGAAGCCATTAAACCAAACATGATCAAGATCCAGCAATACGAACCTCAACAAGTTCATCATTCACATCTGCACATCTAGGCTTCTCACCCTTGGAGATACGTACATCGGCTTTAGTTCTCTTCCGAATTTCATTTATAATTGAACCACTTCTTCCAATAACACATCCAATAATTTTTGACGGAACAAGGAGACGAATAGTGACAGTGTCCTCATCCTCATCGTTTATCTTCTCTTGCAGTAACAGAACAGCTTCTACTGCCATGGATTTCATATCCTCGACTGACTGAAATGTAGGACATAAAACATAATAGTGACACGTAAATATCATGACCCGTTAATCAGGTAATATCCGACAGGACTAAATGTGACCCCTATTTTTAGGCTTGTTCTGGCTCAATTTTTTTAAAGTGGCATGAGATTAGCAGCTGGAACTTAATTTGAGAAGTTTTGCACTGCCCAAGGACAAATACATATCTATTTAGGAATATCTTTCCGAAAAGGAGTGAGTGAGTAACTGAATCTGGGTAGCAGAATCTCCTTGGTAAAGTATACAAAAGCAACAAAAGTATTCAAAAGCCAAAACATGCCATAATCAAAAAGATCTCAGAACCGGAATAAAAATGAAGAGTACCTCAGTTGAGATGATGGTGATGACACACTCATCACGATCAGCCTTGGTATCATCAACCTCGACACGAGCACCGCTCGCTTGCCTCACACTTTTTATGGAACTTCCTCCCTTGCCAATAACACGGCCAATCTTGTTAAAGGGGCATAAGACTCTTACTGTTAACTCTTCAGATCGAGACGCAACACCGTACCCAGAAACCACAGGCAGGGCAGATGAGTAGACCGGCCATGTGTTCCCTGCTTCTGCATAACCCTGAAGTTCTGGTATATGTGTAGCACCTAGAATCGAAGGAAGAGATCTGGAGGATACTACGGAATCTAAACTTGGATAGAGTCCACCAGCAGGATAGACAGGAACATCTGAAGGAATAATAATGCTTGGAGGGACTTCCGGTACCGAACTATCAAGAAAAATCTCTTCCTTCGGAGTAAACTTGTACATTATTGCAGAAACTGCAAACAACGCTTTCTTCACTCCATCTGGATCGCCATTTATCTATTTACGGAAAAAGAAACCTCAAAACGACTCCCAAGATATAATCTATATGACCAATAGAAAGTTTTTACACAAAATGGAATACAAAATAGTTAATCTCGCCAACACTAGAGTAGCCGCAGGAGTTTGATCCAACCGATGTGTACAGTCATCAACAGTCAAAACAGAGACGCCTACAATCAATCTTCAGGGTACCAAAGAGTCCAATGGTCCTAATATTTGCACTCTATGCAGTAATCTTATGATTAAACAGCAACCAATATCTAACATCAATTACCAATGCTCAATTAAACTAAAAACTAAACACATTGCATAAACTGCATAAAATTAACTACACATTTCTCGGGAAACAAGATAAATCACCAACCTGAAGAAAGTTGTCAAAATTCATCGCACATGAATGAGTGGGATCGCTTGCATCTTTTGCAGAAATCTTAATGTTTGTCCTTGTCTTGGCTCTCAATTTCTTTATAGTGGCGCCCGACTTCCCAATAATATTAGCAGACTGACTCGATGGAACAAGAAGCTGACACTCCTCCTTGTTACCAATCGCAGCATGAACCCTAAGAAGTGCATCCTGGGCAGCGCACAGCGGCTCCCTGTCAGCGAACTCCTTATCGACCTCAATGTCTTCCTTCTCCCTAACGTAACAATAAATGGTGATAACCCTCTCCTTCGCACCCGGGAACGGGTCCACAACCTTAACCTTCGCCCGCGTCTCCTGCCTTATTGACTTTATAACCTTCCCACTCTTTCCAATCACGCTCCCGATAACTCCATCTGGGCATAAAATCCTGTACACAATCAACTCACCGTCACCCTTGTCATCTCTATCTGTCGCCTGTCTCTTGTGATTTCTGCTGTCCCTGCCATCGTCACGGTCCCTATGCGATCGGTCTGAATTATGAGAACGATTTCTCTTCCCAGTCTCGCCCATTCTACTATACCAGATCACTTTTGGTGGAACCAACACCTAGTTCCATTATAAACAAGACCAATATGTCTAACAGAATTAGTTACAAAGGAAAATGACGCTCAGTGAATATATATTTTTTATTTTATTACTGCCTAAGAATTTGAACTTTAATATGCAAAACAAAAAACCTAGTCCCTTCTTTTCATAATTTGTCCCTGACCTTTTACGAGTTCCTAGGACACAACTTGAGCATGTAAACATCGACTTCAACCTTTAGCCCTATTTTGACTTATGACGCACAGCTTAATTGGTTCGTAGATATTGTTCTGAGTTAGATTTTAATCTATAGACGTTCAAATTAACATAGATATTCACGAAAAATCAAAGGTAACGAACATTACGAGACGGTGGGACTACATCAACCCCATTGCCTAAACATCGGCACTCTAAAAAGGACAGTGGAATTATAAGATTAAATGATATCTGAACTTTCATGTGAAAAAGAAAAAGTCAAGTCACTCTGTTCATAATTTCTGTGGCCAAACATGTAAAAAATTGGCCTTTTGATCTTCGCTTTCTGTCCTAGTTTGGCCAGTCAAACAATGCTCAATTGAGTAAGCAAATATCATTCTGAGTTCAATTCTATGTTTGGACATTCAATTGGACTTTCAATTCAGGAAAAGTGAAAACGAACAAAAATTACGAAACGCAAGGCCGACGGTAAGATGCCAAGAGCTCGAAATCGAAAAAAGAAAAAAAAAACGCAATAACAGAGAAATCTGTAAGACACAAATTCATACAAATCTAACGGCAAAAGGAATCAACCAAAAAGAGTAGACGGATTGAATACCTATAGGATAATGAATTAAGGAAGATCTGTACAGTGGACGGCGATAGATACAAATATAAATATCTGTGCGAGAGAGCGAGAGGGGTGTGTGGGTATGGCCGAGTGAAGTAACAAGGGCTTCCGAAGACTACTTTGCAGTAGGGTTTGAGGTTCTTTTAACCCGGGGGTTGTAACCGGTAAAACCGGTATCACTGGGGTGTTCGGGATGCTGGATTGGGTGGGGTCCAATCGTGATGTAAGACACGCCGTGTAGTGTTTGGACGATGTTACAGGAAAGTGTCGCTAAATATAGTGATGTAAGACACGCTGTGAAATGTTTGGACGATGTTACTGGAAAGTGTCGCTAATATGACAAAAAATTGCTAGTGATCAGATATTTTTGTCACTAAAGGCATTTTAATAGAAATTGTTTGTGCAACAGAGGATCAATAATTAAACCTTTTTTACTTGGTTGTACTTTGTGTGCATGACTTACTTAACAAGTTACACTTTAGGCTAATTGATGGGTGATCTTCACCGACGCAGCATATCTGATCTTGTATTCGCAAGTGGGCTTGGTGGCAATTGTGTCGGGTGGTAATCTTTATTGGTCTGCAATTTTCAAAATCTACTACATTGTAGATTATTTATGTTAGGGATTATTGTGATGAATAATATTGTAGCCCTAGTCCCGGGCATTTTGCTCAATTGTGATCGACACTTTGCATCTAATTCTTTAAAAAAAAGAGTAAGAAAAGAATTTTTATTTGTTGGGTCCAATGGTAGAGTGTTAGGGTCACCCCAAGCGTTCGACGGAGATTTTGAGTCCGTTTTAGGGAGATTATGTGACATCTCACTTTGATTTTATTTCTTTCCAAATCTCCAACTGTTGCTCTTTCGGATCACATACATAGTCGTTTGGTATTTGTTGGGAATTTTTTTTTACATGACTCATGCTCATGCATTCTGATTAAGTTATTATCGAAATGTTTTTATGTCTATTAGAAAATAGTCTAGTTATATATCGCGGGAATATTATACAATAAAGGAATGCACTATACAAATCAGGTAAGCCCAGGGAGACTCAGGCCCCGTTTGACATTTTTTTTTTTTAAGTTTTGGAAACTGAAAAAAATAAACGTGTTTGGTAATCATTTTTTTTTCTTCTTCAATTTAAAAAATCGGGTTTTAAACTGAAGAAGAAAAAGGAGTTTTTTTTTTTTCCTGAGACCACCACCACCCTTTCACCGCCGGCAGATACCTCTGGCCGACAGCCACCTCAGGCGACCACCACCATCGGCCATCACCACGCCCCACCACCGCCATCACAAACCACCACAAAAAAAATTCAAAATAAAAATTGGGTTATCACACACCCACTTGTTTTTGTAAAAAAAAATTTTAACTTTAATTTTTATTTTTTAAAAACTGAAAAAAAAAAAGTGTTGTCAAATTGAGCTTCAGTGTTCTCACATCTGGTTTAAGACAAGGAATTCCAATGTTCCCCTTTTATACTTTAGGGTCAGGCTTGTTGGCTTCTCTACTCCATGGAATTTGCTTACGACAAGTTCGGGACATCTTTGTGGGGGAATTGCGAACCCTCACCTCCTTAATTTTTTTTTTAAAATTTTTGGTTAGTGACTGTCTTTTTTTATTCATCTTTCCCAATTGTCCACCCGAAATTGGTTAGCCAACTTATTTGAGATTGCTTATTTGTGCGGGACAAGTCCTAAACACATATAATTCGTCCATCACTGTTTGTATGAACACTCGCTGCATCTTGCCTTACTTGGTAAGCTTTTGGTATACCACTTGGGTCGAATGCGGGATAGTATTTTGGTTTACAATTGGATTGGGTTCGCCGGAGTTCATCAATTAAGTGCTTAGATTAACAGAGCTACTTAATGAAACTGGTTGAATGACGCTCATCAAGGCTGTCATTCTTCCAGTTTCATTAAGCTCATCAAGGCTGTCATTCTTCCAATGATAACATTTAGTGTGGCAATCTATCAATTTCCAATATACATGTGCAATCCGATCAAAGGAATTTGAAGGCTCTTTATTTATTCATTTTTGTCGAGGATGCTGGAAAAAGATATTCATTAGGTGGTGTGGGAAGATTTGTGTCGACCACTACTCACATGGTCTCGGTTTTCAGAACTTACATTCGTTTAACTTAGTCCTCTTATGTTCGTGGCTTTCATCCGAACCGCAAGACTTTGTTGGCGTTCGTTTAACTATGAAAATATGGGAAAACTTGGATATAATGGACTGGCCAAAAGAATGTCTTTTAATAACCAATGTTATACTTGCCATCAATATTTGAGATATTGATGGCAAGTGTAGACAATAACTATGAAAATCAAAGATTAATAACCAAAGTTTGAAAGCTCAAACTTTATTGCCTAATCTCTCTACCATTTCATATTTGAGATATTGACTCTCTCTCTCTCTCTCTCTCTCTCTTTGTCCCTCTCTTCCCTTTATGCTTTGAATCATGAAAATCAATCACCAACCCAGAAAAGAGAGACATCAAACAAAAAAGGGAGAAGGAAAAAAAGAAGAAGCAAGGGGGTTACCATCACTGCCTCATCCCCTCTCTCGTCACCACTTCGTATCTCACAAAGGAAAAGAGTTTTCATCCTTTATTTGTTATTTCCTTACAATTCGTCTCAAAACCAATAAAATAAGCCTAGATTGGGTGAATAAGGCTTTAAGACTGCTTAAAAGATTTAATAACTAATCACAAGCAATTTTGAGAATCAAATGAGTACGAATTGAACACTTAGGTTAAGCAAGCAATGTATCTCAAAGTCAATACATTGAATTTGTAAGTTTACCAATTTCATAACAAGTGTAGACAATAATGTAAAGAGAGAAAGGTTTAGAGATACTTGTCAATGTAGATTTAGATGGTTTGACTCAAATTACCCTCAAACTTACGTACATTCCTTCAACGAAGTCCTTTGAAAGGCCCTAGAACCCACTAGAATAATTTTCCTTGTGAGTCACGACCTAACCTCTTACAATCCCTTGATGTTATCCATACACACACAAGCTTAGACAATCACAAAGCTTGACAACCTCAAGCTTTGTTACAAGTAATTTGAAATGAAAGATTCAGTGTAATGAATAGCGGCTAGAAAATGATGAATACAAGTTTAAGCTCTCGAACAAAAAGAGATAAGTATATTGATGACTATTAATGTATATGTCTCTCAAGCATAAGCTTAAGATGAATATACTCTTGAATTGAATGTGAAAATAATGAAGATCAGAAAAAATTGAATAATGATTTGAGCTTCGTGTAATTGCAAGAGGTGAGGACTTAGGTTTTAGATGGACGATCAATATCAATGTCCAAAATAAGTTTATATGTGTGGGGTATAAATATAGCCATATTAAATTTGGTAGAGCATTTAATGCGCCAAAATAGTCAATGCTTTAGTGTGTATTCTTATTTTGGGGACCGAATCGATTGTATTGTTTTAAATGCAGTCGACTATGTCGCCTAAAAATCTATTTTTCAATGTATAAGACGTCTATGCGTGCAAGGGTTCCTCTGGTCAATCTTTAGGTCACGTTCATCAATACAATCAATTCTTTTTAAGTATAATTATAAGACAAAAGAACAATAAATTTGACTTCAAAGATCTTTGAAGCATTCCCATGAATATATTTATACTTCCATATGATCGATATTTGATCATCTAACGACGCATGAGTACAAGATTGCACCTAAAGGTTCATGAGCTCAAAGGCATATTAGAAACATAATCATTTTATCATCAAAACCAGATGTAATCTTAGGTTAAGTAAATGTAAGGCCTACAACACTTGTATATTATAATCTAAATTTGAGAATTTTGAGTGTAGCGTAGTCCTTTTCATGATTTCTCCTTTCAAAACTATCAAGTGAAGCCTTACCTAATCTTCACGCTTTATTATGAAGCATGTGATGGTAAATTAAAATGTGCTTGTCCAATCTTCTAACCCATGCCCCAGTTTTGTGTCACTTTACTGTTTGTATTTTTATTTACTAATTAGTATTTCCTCCGGAAGAATCACTCATTCACTGAAAAAAATTGTATAAAAAAACTTGCATTGTTACTCTTTCCTTTTGGTATTAGTTTTGCCTATAAAGACAAGTCAATATATACAAGGTATATCTCGTCTGCGTTGTGTACAATTCTATTAGCC
This sequence comes from Escallonia herrerae, assembly GCA_033070095.1. Lineage (NCBI taxonomy): Eukaryota > Viridiplantae > Streptophyta > Magnoliopsida > Escalloniales > Escalloniaceae > Escallonia > Escallonia herrerae. Next base: position 21,989 of record JAVXUP010004283.1, on the reverse strand, counting down.
AACAGAATATCAGTATTACTAACTTAATATGAGACGAATGCGTGAACTATATTTTGTCTACTACTCAACGAACTCTATTATATGGCTTCCTAACTAGTCGACAATTAAGTAACTGTGTTGGTACTATATATCTTGCTCATTTGCTATGAGTTTTTCCTCCCGATCTTACTACACAAACCCAAATCATTGTGACCCCTTGTTGAAAGCTAAGACCATATTTGAAAGTATTGCCTAGAGTTGTCTACATAGCGCTGCTAACCATGGTAGTAGCTTCATAATTAAATACAAAAAAAAAAGCATTATAATGAATCCGATGATGCATATATTATCAGAATATCCAAAGTTACAAACATCAGCCAATACTAAAAACATTAATCCACCATATTGGGTCAAAGAAATGCTGGCTCTCTAGTAGGGTGTTATTCAAATCCAATATCTCACATACAATAGTAAAATGTTAGGGGATGACTAGCACTTCTAGCAGGACAAATCCATTTGATCTCCTCGACAAAAAACTAGCACAAATGACCATCTCATAGTGCATCTTGTAACGCCCTGATTTTTTTTCGAAGCGTTAATTTCAAATAAACAAAGTAGAAAATCTCAAATATCCAAAAGTCTCCCAAATTGAATAATCAGAGCATCTAAGAATAAGTCTCCAAGAATCACCAATAATGTCACTCCAGCTTAAAACTATTACATTGATCTCAAGTACTCCTAACAGAGCTCCAAAATAAAATCTAAAGCAAAATCTAATAGTACAATAAATATAAAAGGAAAATCCTTCCCTAAAAAAACTTCTTACTTAACCATACTTTAGAATCCTTTGTACAGCTCCAAACACTACCTGATAACCTGAAAGTAAGGGGGTGAGCACAAAGCCCAGTAAAGATAATCGCACACACCCACCCACAGAGTACAAAGCACGCTATATCGATAGTTGTACTTGGAAGTGATAAAGTATGACACCAAGGTGCATGACGAATACCAAAACCAATGCACTAACTTTCAATTCAGAGATCAGATTAGCAACAAGATCAAATAGCTCGTATCGGCAGACAATACAACCTCAAGGTAAGGAATTATCATATATAACTGAGTTTACAAAGGGTCAAAAGGTTTCGATGTGTTTAAAACAATACAAATTTAAGTTCGAAACGTTTTCACAGGTTCTGATAAAGATAACTTATATTTTAAAAAGACTCTAGTGAATTCAATAATACTTCAGATATGTTCGAAAACTTATTCAAATATAAAAATTCAAATGTTCAATGAGTACAAAGACGAAGACCACTGGAGCCATTCGGAATTGTATCGCGCGTGCAATCACTGACACGTGAGATAAGGTTCAGAAATTAAGATCGCTATCTCTAGCTCATCCCGTTGAGCTAGCCCACGTTCCAATCCACGTGGGTAAGTCGGAAATAGATAAGTCACATACACTGTGACATGACTCACCAGATTATAAAAACATATATCAAATTAACTTAATAAACACCAAGAGTTTGAAGCAAACAAAGTCATTTTCGTTCACGCTATTCTACGCAGAATAGCTTTATTTAAGGGCTAAATTCAACAATGAAATCAAAAAATTCTAAGAAATCACAAAGCCTAAAAGTTGAAGAGGACTCGTTACTGATTTTGTAGTGTCTAAGTTCATCAAAAACCGATAAGAAACGAATGAGATGGAACAAGTCAAAGCAAGCTGATTTGCAGTGTCAAACAGCAACTTTTACACCGATGAATAACTTTCAAACTGAATTTTAATCAGAACATAGATAGATTCTGAGAAAACACAAAACCAAGAAGTTTAAGAGGACTCTTTAAGGTTTCCAGATTGTTTAGCATCATGAAAAACCAATGAGAAACAAAGGAGATAGAACAAATCGAAGTGGGCTGATTTACAGTGTCAAAAACAGAAAAGTCTGCACTGATAAATAACTTTCAAACTCAATTTTGACCAAGAACCAAATGGATTCTGATAAAACCTTAAACTACAAAGTTGAAGAAGACTCTTCAAGGATTTCATAATGTTCAATATCATTAAAAACAAATGAGAACCAAATAAGATACGACAAATCGAAATTGGCTGACCTGAATTGGCAGAAATATTAGCATAACAATGTTCAAGTATATTTTTGAATATCGATCACTTAGAATTTCGGAATACCCAAAACTACAAAGTTGTAGTAAACTATTTGGGGTTTTCAAAAAGTGTAAGAACGCTAAAATTGGCCAAAGAACAAAAAAGTTATGGACTTTTGAATTTGCCGCAAAGATTTACAACAAAAAGATCACGAATCAAAGTCAATAATCGAAAGTACAAAGAACTATTTAGCGTAACGACCAATAATGTAATTAGGGTTCTAATTAATCAATAGATATCATTAAACAACAAATCAATTGATGAACGGATCGATAATCAGAATTCAGATGGGGTAAATGCGTGAGAAAACTCTTACCTCAATTGCGTAAATCAACTCCAAGTCATGATCTTCTCAAACAAATTATATCAAAAATCCTAATATAATAATACCCAAAATTTTTATTAGACTCTATCAATCACATTAGCTTATGTATGTTTTTACCACAGACCTCAATCTCAATATCAAAATAAGATCGTACCTCAATGTAATGACCAAAATCTGAAGAGTATTCTTCCTAGAGATTCTTTGGAAACTCTTCTGAAGTTTGTGTGCTCCTAAGAATTATATTGCACATAAGTCATGAGCCTAAAAGGAATGTAATTATATTCCTAACACAATAAGAATTACAAAATACCCATTATGTCCCAAAATTCTCTAACTTTATAATTGGGTCAAACTAAAGCCCAAATTTAAATTGGGTCATCTAATCCCAAAAGTATAACTCACTTTCTAGTAAGAAAATTTTAAATTAATTTTTAGGCCCACTGTTTAATTCAAACTCACAATACATTTAATTCGTACTTATACAAGTATCCTGATTAAAAAAAATCTGGGGTGTTACACATCTCTTCTGAAGTCAGTGTTTTCCTATAAATTGTAGATCATTCACAGATTAACAGTAACGACCAGTCTGATGAATCGGATCGTTGTCGCTTTGATACCATGATAGAATAGTCAAGACATAAGTGAATCTAAAAATATTTTGTATGTATTAGTATGTACAATAGAGCCTTATATAGGCATGAATGTAATATTCTACAAATATCAGGAAACTTAAAGAATATTTTTGAACACGAAAAGAGCACAATACTCTCTCGACTATAAACAAACTTACAATAACATTAAGAATGATTTTACTTTCGAAATACCAACCTCAATATTCCTCAATCATGCTTTCTTGGCTGCTTTTCCTTTCTCTTAAAATGGACATAATCTCAAGGTGATTATGTGGATCTTTTTTCTCTACATGGAATGCCTGAAGTTTATTTAGAAGCAAGGAAGAAAAATGAAGAGTTTAATGCATTCTTATGCAATATGCTTAAAACAATTTTTTCTACAAGTTAGGAAACAAATGGCATTTAGAAATTAATATTAAAACATTAAGTTCAGCACATTTGTTAACCAAAGTAACCTGATCAAAGTGTGGCAGCTGATTGCCTAAAGTTCCTGTAAAGCTTGTGAATGATTCCTGCAGTGAAGTAATAAGAATGTAAATATGAAATCCACATCAGTAATCTAGTAAAATAAATTACTTATTAGACTGAGATAACAAACATAATATGACTAAGATATGACATTTGCTCTCTAAATTGAAATTTTCTAGTAAAATTGAATGGTGGATCAATAAATGACAAATTAAAAGGAACATCCTACGAGCCAGTTTGCTATTATTACTTGTGCGGATAAATTTACAGCATTAGGGTCATTTACTTGGACAATTACATTTGGTTTACTTAAGTTACACAATTACCTCTAGATGATTAAGTATTTGGTCAGCCACCATATCGGATATACCATCACTTAGATCCACCTATAGAAGGAAGTATATAGTCAAATATCCTCTCGAAACATTAACCAACAAGTTTTTAAAGTAACTTTGAAAGCAAACCTGACTATGAAGTCTTGCATGCGCATCAGATCAGCGCGTGGATGTACAACTCAAAAATGAAAAACTTATTCATTGTACATTTACAACAAAATAATTATGGAAAGCATATAAGCTTAAAAAAGATTATCAATGTAGTTCGAGTATATAGAGAATATATTTAGACATGATTTCAATGATACTCCATTAATTGAGTACTTTAAGTGCAAGTCAACACAACCAGTCCATAGATTTTCAAACAACTTACATGAACAGACAACATGGTAGTCAGAGGCATTCAATTCTAAGGTATGATGCCTTTCGTAGTGTTCCTCAACCAACTAATAAGTGTAAATGGTACCAACACTAGAAACTTCTTCTAAATGCACGAATGAACTTTAGCCAACCTATGGACAAAGAGGTTATGAATGGTAATCATGTAAGTAGCCCTTGCTTGCATTAATATCCTATTACCATCAATTTGTGGTGTACAATTTTTCCAATGAGAGTCTTCAAGCTTTTCTGCTAAGCGTAACTTTTCACATTGGTCCTTGTCAGCCCTACGGTTAGATGACCAAGGTTTACATCTAATTTTGATAATAACAAAACATTGATTACATCCTAATATCTACTTTGAGTAGACTCTTAGTAGATATACACATACAAACTAATGAAGACAAATTTGAAAAGTTGGATATGTAGATTAGAGTCAAAGAAGCTTAAAGCTATAGTGGACATATTATGAAAGCTTCATCGACTCTAATGTCAAAGAGTAACAAAGAATGCGTAAGCTAAGTAGTACTCAATTATGATTGAACTTTAATATTATGTGACTAGTCTTGGTTTGATACTTAAAACGATGACTATGGCCTAAAATGACCTTAGGACACATTTTGCATTGCATGTGAGTTCATAACCTTTCACACAAGTGTGTTTGTTGAAAACGAGTGAACTTAGAGCTCACTCAGATTTTCTAAAAAATGCTTTTGGTTCTAATATTTTCATATTGTGATAAAACTTTTTTTGGCTTTCTAACGCAAAAAATGACATCTCATTCACATTTTTTCTAGAGAGTTATACGTAAGAAAGGGGTTTCGTGATGTAGTCAAGAAATGAGCAGTAAGGTAATGCGGTTTATTACATTGAAAATACAGTCGACTTTATTGACCGTTGGATGAAAAATAACGGCTACTTTTGTCAAAATCATGTCAAATTTTCTAATAACGGCTGTATTTGATATACACCCTATTAAAATGATTTGGGGCTTCACCATACACTATGAAAATCACATTTTAAGCCTACATTCATCATAGAAACATCAAGACTAATAGATTAAACTTTTTTCTCTTCATCTTTATGATTTTGCATCATAGAGAGCATATATATGTGAGCAATTCTTTGATTGAGAGTGTGCATTCTTCAATTCGTTAATTCTCTCATCTATCTAATGTACTAGATATTCATTTGCACTCATTTTCTTTTAAGAATGTTTCTTTGTTGTAACATCCCGAAAATTCGGAGCTTCGTCGCCCTGTACTCCTGAAACTTTAACCTACCACGTTACATCAAACTTGTCAAATCCTTTTTACTAACACATACTTTAAAACATCTAATCCGACATTAACTGAAGTTCTTCAAAATGAAAGATTACAAAACTGCTCAAACTTAAACTATTGAAACCCAGGTTTCTTACAAACTCGAGTTCATATAGAACGAGTTGACAGTACCAGCCACGCAGGTCCCACTACATAGTAGTAGTGGGCTCACCGGAATCTCACGCAGACTATAAACTATTCCCGAGCATGCTATATTTGATTATCATCTACAGAAGGGAGTCAAATGAAGGGTGAGCTTTTGAGAGCTCAGTAGGGTCCGTCGTACAAGGGCAACATAAAGAATTACAAAATGACTCAAAAAAATCCAACCAATGTTGGTTTCCAAAAATATTTCAAACGATCTAAATAGCTCGATAATTTTCAAAATTCATCATAAATAGATACCAAAATAAACAATCACGACGAGTTCCACAATGATCATTAAAAGATCATTTTTAAAACCATCATTTCAAAATACAATGATGGTTTTCAAAGGATTTCAAAACTAGTTCAAAGGCAATCTGGGGAGGGATTTCAAACCAACACAAACCGTTTGAGACAATCTTTTCCAGTCATTTCCGTAATAGTCTCTATAAGATACAATATAAATGAATTCAAAGATGTTGATCCTGGGCAAAATGCGATGCCATTTAGGCAAAGCCATTATGCGATGCCATTCAGACAAAGCCAATATGGTGTACACATGCATGCTGTACGAATACTAGTCCTATTGGAATTAGATACTAGCCTGCATTCCACGCAGGATTCAAACCAGCCTTATAACGCCTCCCCACAGTATGGTTCCCCAGGTCAACACAAAATCAACAGTAACAATGAGTATTAATATGGACTCAAATAATCGAAATCAATTCGGATTTCAATAACAAATAAACGTATGGCTATGATTCATCACTCAGAATTCCAGACTAACTATAAACAAACAACAAGAACAATTATGAAAAGGTTATCAAATTTTGGCATAACAATTCAAAAGAGAGAATACAACAATTATCAAATTTGCCCAGCATGCAATAACAGGCAAGCATTTATAAGATTTCCTAATACTCGATTAGGTTCAATGTTGGGATTTTCTTAGCAAAAATATGTTGATATCACTACATAATTCAGTGTTCGACATTAGCCATCAGTTCAAAATAATACTTACAAGTACGAGTTATCAAAATGAAATAATTGAATCATCAGAACACCGCCTACACTATGATATTATAAACTCAATACAGATGCATGCATATTCCTAAAATGAACCCCCTCACCGGGTATGTAAATTACCAAAGTACCCCCTTGGGGTGGCAAATTATCAAAATATCCCCTCTCATACTTGAATCGCAAAAACAACATCCCGCAAGTAACATCACTCAAACAACATTACTTTATGTGAATTCATCTCATAAAATTACCAAAAAACCCCACCTCAGGGTGACGAATTACCAAAATACTCCTGGGGGTTTCCAGCACCGAAAAATTCTGAAAACTCTATTTTAAGCATCTCAAAGTCATTTTTGGGTTAGAAAGTATTTTAAAAAATATTACCCAAAAATCTCGAACTAGTGTCCAGACTGAGCACTCAAAATCCTATCTGGCTAAAAATAGCTATTGATTTTAGAATGACATGAAATTTTAGATAATGAAACATCTCAATGAAATAAGGTGTCTCTAAAATTTTCAGATTAAAAGACCTTGAATTGGTATGTCAAATAATTTAAGAATTTATTTCAATCGGTGCCGCAATTTAACGTCATTCACAGACACTAAAATTTTTTGAAAATTTCCAAAGCATATGTCTCCTAAAAATATTCGGGGTTATGTTTCAAGCTTTGTCAAATTTTGACCCCAACTATTTATAAAAATTTAGACAAAATCTACTTAATTAACACCCCTCTATAGCGACAAAAATAGTTACTATTTAGATTTACACACAATAAAACACCTAAGTTACACACTTTCTTCCTCATTACACTGCGCACACAACCCATTACATAATTGACATACACTTTCTGCTATACGTAACCAGGCACTTTACAACACTAATTTGCACCTAATTACACTTACCACACACACATTAATACACTTTACATATAATTACACACACAACACATCCATAGTTCACATCCGAACACGTAATTACACACACTCCCTCACGCACTCAACACATCCAGACACACACATAGCCATTGTAGTCACACATTGAGCACCTATTAACCCCCAACTTCACACACAAACACTCACTAGCTTCTCTATGTAATACACATGATCATCCACAGCATATCCCCAAAATTTGCAAAATACACACTCAGACGCACAGCATAGCACCAGCAGTCCCCTTTGCGGCGGCTGCCCCTTAGCTGCCCTTCTCTTCTCCTTCATCCTCCCACCCCACATACACTCTGTTGAGTCCACCCACTCAGTAGAACACCCTATAAATACACACTAACACATACCAAATTCGCATACTAGCAGAGTAAGGAGTTACCTTTAAGGAAACTCTTCAGTTTTCCCCTCTTTCATCTGATTTTCTTCCCCCCGAGCTTTGCTTTTCCCCTTTGTTTTTCTTCCCTATTTTATGTTTCTTTGTTATTGTGCGTGCTTTTCATTTTGCCTTATTTATATTTTCCTCCCCGAACTTCCTTTTTCTTTTCTTTTCTTTTGTTTCACGTTATTCCAATGCATTAATTTATATTTAAATTCCATTAATCAGCATACAACCAGGTAGGATGTGGCCACATTATGCTCAATCTCTCTAAAAATTGACACTTAATACCTGACTTTCAAATTTTGCATTTAGCCCCCAAAGTTTGAGTAATTGCATTTAGGCCCCAAATGAATTCTATTCTTGATTAATTTTAATAGATGTCACTAAAATATATACTATCACTCATTTTATTATTTTTCCTCACAAAAATCATAATATACATTTATGCCCCCAAAGTTTTTCAAAATTACCAAATGACCCTAAAAGTTTTTTCAAAATTACATTTTTGCCCCAATTTTTTTTAAGGTTTGGTACTCTACAAATACATGAGCATTGCTCAAATTTAATGTCAATTTATTTTTTGTGTCTCCAATAATTATTTTAAACCCCTCAAACAGTGCGGGATATTACATTTGTACACATTTGATCTATGTAAAAGTATCGTGATCAAGGCTTCAGTTTGTGAAGCTTGGGTGAGTTTTATGGATTCAAGGCTTGTGCTTGGTCCGAGGATATCACTAAGTTTTGTAAAGATTTTGATCTTGATCTGCAAAAGGATTTTTACTAGTGGATTCTAGTGCTCTTGTAAGGGACTTCCTTAAAGCGGTAGATATAGGCTTAGGGGTAGTTAAAGCCGAACCATTTAAATCTCACTGTCAAGTATCTCTAACTCAATCTCTTTGTTTATTGCTCTGTAATTTTTTGAGATTGTATAGTTAGCATCTTCATGAAAATATTGCTTTATTTGATTTAGATTCATGATTGTGTTTAGATTAAATTCCCTGTTAATATTCAAAAACCCCATGCACCACCTCTAGGGTTGTTTTATTGGTTTCAGTCCTTATAATAAAGCAAAAACTCAATCATGTTCATGGTTGTTAGCCCTATGGTTGGATAACCTAGGCTTACATCTTGTTTTGATGATAACTACACATTGATTATGTTCTAATGTGTGCTTTTAGTGTGTATTCTTAGTAGGCATATACATGCACACTCATGAAGACACATTTGAGAAGTTGGATAGATGGATTAAAGCCAAAGAAGCTTAAAGTTATAGTGGACATACTATGGAAGCTTCATCAAGTCCTATGTCAAAGAGCAAGAAAGAATGCAAAGGCTAAGTTACTACTGATTGATCTTTACAATTATGATTGATCTTTACTATTATGTAACTAGTCTTGGTTTGATGCTTGGATTGATGACTATGACCTAAAAAGACCTTAGGACACCTTGTGCATTGCATGTGAGTTCATAACCTTTCACACAAGTGTGGTTCTTAAAAATGAGTGAACTTTGGAGCTCACTCAGATTTTCTCAAAAACTATTTTGGTGCTAATCTTTTCATATCTTGATAAAACTTTTCATTAGCTTTCCAACGCAAAAAAGGCACCTCAATCCGATTTTTCTAGAGAAAGTTATGCCCAAAATAGGAAAGGGGTCTTTTGAGGCAGCCGATAGGCAGTAGGGTAATACAGTCGACTGCATTTGAATCCAGTCAACTGCATTGGTCAAAATTCAGTTCCAACGGCTATTTTAGAGGAACCCAGTCGACTGCATTGGTAATACAGTCGACTGCAATGGCAGTTTTGCCCACTTTATGCCTCTAACGGCTATATTTCATTTGCTCTCTATATAAATATTTTGGGGCTTCATCATACACCATGGAAACCACATTCTAAGCCTCCATTCATTAGAGAAACATCAAGGCTCATAGATTAAACTTTTCTCTCTTCATCTTCATGATTTTACATCATTAAAGAGAGCATCTTTGTGAGCATTTCTTTGATTGAGAGTGAGCATACTTCAAGTCATCAATTCTCTCATCTCTCTATTGTACTAGAGGTTCATTTGTACTCATTTCCTTTTAAGAGGATTTCTTTGTACACAATTGATCTTTGTAAAAGGATTGTGATCAAGGCTTGGGTTTGTCAAGTCTTGGGTGAGCTTTGTGGATTCAAGGCTTGTGCTTGGTGTGGGGATATCACCAAGTGTTGTAAGGGTTTTGATCTTGACCCGGAAGAAGATTGTTGCTAGTGGATTCTAGTGCTCTTGCAAGGGACTTCCTTGAAGAGGTGGAAGTAGGCTTGAGGGTAATTCAAGCCGAACCATTTAAATCTCCTTGCAAGTATCTCTAACTCAATCTCTTTATTTATTACTCTATAATTGCTTGAGATTGTGTAGTTAGCATCTTGATTGAAGTATTACTTGGTTTGATCGGCATTTGTGATTGTGTTTAGTTTAAATTCTCCATTAATTTTAAAAACCCTACCCCCCTCTCTAGGATTGTTTTATTGGTTTCAATGGTCTTGCAAAACATTTGATGAAGAACATTGTTCATGCTTTCAATTCTTTGAATGGAATTCATGCGCACAACGAACATGATAAAGCCAAAAGCTGGACACCACTTTCTTTTGAGCTCATACAACCGTGTGAGCCATCTATTGCCTCTAAGATCAAATCATTATCAATCCAGACCCAAGTTGATCCAAATTCTAACTTTGTGTCACAATCATACAAACATTTATGGAACAAACTCTAAAACTCGGTGCGTAGACACCCTATTTTTGCAGCATTATTTTATATTATTTTATTGGGCTTCATCACTAATTAGGTTTATTATTACTATGGGTTTAGGCCTCATAATTTAATAAGCCTAATCTATCTAATTCAATCCAATAAGTAGTCCAGTCGAGCCTAACTAGAGTTCTGCCTAATTAGAGTACTGCAGTCCAGTTAGTTAAACCAGTCCAGTTAGTTAGGTTCAACGGTCCAGTTAAAAGGTTATGATTTATTGGATGACTTGAAAATATCTCGTGATTAATCCTTGATGCCTGTGAATATCTTTGATTTATATGAAAATTAGAGATAACTCTTGAGATTTAGTACATCCCTTCTATTTTTCTCAGAGATAATTATTGAATATAGGACAGATAATGTCCCAAAATTTGGAAAAAAAATATAAAATTTTAAGGGATGAAGAAGCCGGTTCTCGACCAGCCAGCCGGCTAATTAACTTTTTCTTAGCCTACGGTTTTTATAAAATATTCTTCTTTATCATCATATCACAGACTGAGATAGTCATCCTTATCTTTTCTTTCGTCTTGGACCTCTATCAAAGAGTCTTTCGACTACAAGTTTTGGGGGTCAGCTTTAGAACTTTTATATCATTTCTACTCTAGAACTTTTATACCATTTTTCTCTAGAATTCATATATCATCTCTAATTGATTTCTCCATATTCATAAGCCACTTTCATTGTGGATTCATCACAGGGAGTTCCCTTGTCTTCTAGGCAAGAGCTTTATCGAGGTACTTTTATAGCTTTCTAGATTAATTTAGGGTTTGGTAGTCGAGAGTATCTCCCATCTCTACGACTTCCTTTCATTTAATTTTTTTTTACAAGAGTCTTTCATTTCGTTTCATTTTTATATAATTTTGGAGTCAAAGACTGAAGTACGGGTCGCCTCTGGTAAGATCGGTCGGACTACAGGCCAAGATTTTGGTTCCAGATTGTCTAATTGGATACCTAGGTCGTTTGACTCTGGCTATTTAGTTCAAACCAATAATATAGAACTAGGTTATGGTGTGTTTTAAATGTATTTTACGTGTCCGCATGTTATGAAGGCCAAAAACTAATAAAAGTAAAGTAGACATAATTTAGGATATAGCTGGTACCTAACACCTTCCCACCATATAACTTAGTCCCCGAACCTATCATTTCTGTTTTCAATAGATCAATTATTCTTTGGACATTTTATAGTCCTTTTAGGATTTTTCTTATTTTTGCTTTTGTTTCACGAAAGAAGATGGCGACTCCTAAAATTTTTGACCCCTTTATGAGGTTTAGAACTTTTTTCAAGGCGGTTCGCTATGCTGTAACGGTTGCAAGGAAGCACGTTTTAAATAGCATTTTTCATTTCTTGGCATTGATCTGTAAATATATTCTTTGGTACTCGTTTCTCATTGTCGCTTCTCAAATAACCAAATGAAAGTATTACTTGAGGTTTTGTAAGATTAGTGCACATGCAAAAAAGACGTTCTTCCAATGACATTAAATACCCTTAAATGGCGCAAATATCATGTCATATTCGTTTGCTCGATATGTGGTGTGATGATGTCCAAGGTACATTTTCTAATCGGCTTTTTCATCCAATTCCCCAGAGTGAAAAAACAATTGGTCTTTGATCAAAGAATGCTTGAAGTGATTCATTATACTTTTGTATCATCCCTTTCAATCAATTTGTTTTTTTTTTTGTTGACAAAATTTTGGCAGTCTTTAAGCATAAACCCTCACCCTTTTCACTTGTCATGTAAGAAAATGTTTTTGCCCCTTTGATATGTGCATCAGCCTTGGAAGCTATCACACTTGCGCTAGATATACTATTTTCCTGATTACCTTTTGAAAGTACCTCCCATAAGGTAGAATAAAGGCATGGTTGTGCTTCTCCATTGAGATGAATAATTCGGATAAAAGCTTTTGCAACCTGATCGCCTTACCACTTGATTAATCTTGCTTGGTTATGAAGGGTTGGCCTCCATATCTAAGCCTGAATTTGAACACAAAAAATCTTGTTGTCTAGTGACACCATTAATTTCACAAGTATTACCTCTATGGACATCAAAACCCTTTCTTCTGGCATGTTCAACGTATAGTGTATATGCTTCATCTTCATTGGTCACTGTCATTCCAACTTTGATATTGTCATCTTCATGACCGTCAGTGTTAGTGTGCATCATTCCAAAAGCTTTTAGCTGAAACATGGTTCGTAACTACTTTCCTAGTCTAGACATGTAAGAAATAGTCATCCAAGGTCCAATTAACTCCACAATGTAAGAGATAAACTAGGCACAAATTACCTATGTGAAAATGTGGATTTTGTGGATAAAAGATTACCACAAATTTAACAAAGTAGAGAAAGGGCACCCGCAGTTGCATTCCCATATTCAAAGTTTTGATTGAGACGAGTTATTCCATTTTCAAATACTTCCAAAAATACCATTCTTATTTAGTTAACAGGTTAACCCCACTAGACGCCATACTTACTAGTGAATTTAGTTAGTAGACATTTCACTTCACACGTGTAATGCATGTGTGATGCACGTAAACATTAACATATCAAAATGAGATTACATAAGAAAGTCATAATTTTATATCGTCTATAGAATATAACAGTTATTTCTTGTGATCCAAGTATACTTGTGAATTTAATTGAGTTCCAATGTGCAGGTTAAGATTGAGATGTATATGCATAAGGATTGTTTTGAAAATATTCTGGATCCATCAAAAGAATGTTTTCAATCTCCCCGCCACTCTCATGTCCCATAACTTAAAAAAAAACATTTAAAGGTGTACATCATTTTGATATCAATGATGACCCATCTCCCTATTACGGTCTTACTTGCCACTTTCTTGAATTAACAAAAATTTAATTTCAAGCCGATGCATTTAATCCAAAGTATAAGGTTTAAAGTTTAACAATTATATTTCAAACGATCTTTACAACTTGATCTCATTTGTTGCCATTGATAGATTTTTAGAGTTCTTATGTCATTCCCACTTTTACCATTCGCTTGCGAGGAATATCAAACACCTTGTTGCTTTGCCTCAAATTCCTCTTCAAAAGGCCGGTTGTAAACATAATCAGTTAAGATCCTCTTCCCAACATGTTAGCTCCTTTGCCAACAACCACCTCATGCTCACCCACCAAGTGAACAATTCCTACTTTCCAAGCTTTGTCCAGCACTTTAATCTCTCCTTTCATTTCCTCTTCTTGTTTCTCCGTCTCGATTCACTTTGCAACCTCATCAGTGCTCACACTGTCACCATCATCTATTTCTCCGTCATTTTTAAGCACACTTTCAACTGTTGGTATCACTCACTGTAGCCAAAAACATGTAATTCTCTTTTATAAACTCCTTCAATTCAACCAGCATCCTTTCAACTGGCTCTTCCTCACTTTGCACGTCCTTGCATCCATAACTTACCACGTAACGAAACACATAAAGCTCATTTAGTTATACCACACTAATTCAATCTATTTTAGGAAACAACAATCCTCCATTTTGTTTAAAAGTTGAATGATTAATAAAGCAAAAGCCAATGCCATCCCAACTTTCAAAAGTTCTCCATCTACAGATTCTTTCCGTAATCGTGTTGTTAATCAATCTAATTCGTATATATAATTTGGGAGGAAACAAAAATTGTTTTTCTAAGAGAATGAGCAAAAAGTATAAATATTAAAGCAATTTTTTCCTCAATTAAAAGACACATTACAAAATTGAATATTATGTTATGTAATACTTGCAAATTACAGTACTAAAGACTCTAGAAAATTACCACAAAAAAAAAAGTCGTCAAAGAAAAATATAATCATATCCAGGAATGAAAACAAGAAACCTAAAATATGTGGTTCAATAGTGTTAACAAGACCTTGGTTCATAAAGCGACCTCTGTGTCCATTACTCTAAGGACATTTTTCCAACATGAATGTAACTAATCGATTAAATGCAACAACTCATTTAAAGTAATAGTAAGCTAGCACTTTTTTTTTTGGTGCAAATTGATTCCAGCCTATCATTCTAAGAATAGATATTCTTGAATGAAGATTCTAATATTAGTTTTGACATCATAAAATTGTTTAACTTGATGAGTACTCTATTTTTTTTTACTTTTTCATTTTATTCTTCCTGAGCGTAATATGTAGGGGATAGCAACGTGCTTTCTCAAGATGTCCTAGCTTAGCCATGGTGATAGCTTCATACTCCTTAAATCCCTTTCCTAACGGTACCTCATGGCAATGTTGTTAAATGAAAGAATACACATAATGTTAGATAAATACTTGAGAAAGTCGATTATCAAAAACACGTTTAATCCTGAAGGTGGGATTGTGAATGCATTAGCAATAATACATCCTGAGACACGTTATACATACCTAAAGAAATTTAAATCAAAAGCGTAAATGTGAAATTAGCATATGTCTGAATGTGTTGCACTAATTAAAAGGAAGAAACATGAATTGGTGAAAAAAAATCAAGAAGCATATATGCATGGTAAAGAAGTTCAACAATCAGTTAATGATAGTAGAGGGAAGGTGATGTGGCAGAGGAAGAACTAGATTTTTGTAATCAAGTGTCCACTAACCAATGATGTTTGACCGATAAATGCTACATGCGTATATGCATTAATGGTTCCTTTATTTTTTTTATTTCCTCTTTGGGCAGTTAAAGAGGAGATTTGGGTAGATGCGGAATATCACGAATCTCCTCTTAATTATTTGAATGGTAAAAAGGTTATAGTTGTCCAAAATATAATTTTTAAATATCTACACTTTTATAAGTAATATAAATAGATTTATCCCTTTAAAAGGACGTAGTAAATATGATTAGTTCTAACAAAAAGAGTAGTATCGAATATCTTCTTCTTGACCCAAACAACCGGAAAGAAGACTAGATGATTAAACAAAGAAGAAAATTAAAAGAAGAGTAGATATATTTTGGTAAGGACTAGTATAAAGGATCAACATTTCTTTCTTAATTTTCAGATGTACAATTGTGCATGAAAGCTATATTGAATTTTTATCTTATTTCCATATCTATTGTACTCTTATTTATCTAATTTGATCTAATCTAATAAATATAATAGTATTCATATGTGTGTGTGTGTGTGAGGCTTCTATAGAGGTAGAGATGCTAGGGTGTGGTAGACCTTTAAGATAATAGGAAATAATGTAGACACTAAAAAATTGTGGCTAGTCATATATTCAACATTGAGGAAAATGTGAGCCAAGATGCTAATATATTGAGTCAAACAAAATGGTGGACTGGAGGCACAAAGTTAAATTAGAAGAACTAGTCCAAATAAAGTTATTTGGTCTAGCTCAAGTGCGTGGTCTTGGAACCGTAAAATCAAATAAGTCAACTTTTACTTATGGAAAGAATGTCTAAATTAAATGGAAAAAACAATCTATTGAATTGAGAAATTCTGATTGAATTAAAGGGGACAAAATCCCTTTGATTACAAAGACAAAGCTTAAATCATGGGTTTTTCATATTTAAGCCTACCATCTTGCCCATGACTAGAGGACTTGGGATAGAGAAGAAAGACACATAGGATTTTTGCGATCAAAGCCAAAGCTCTCCCAAAACTCTGTCGTCTCACATTTTGCACTTCATTTGAAGAACAAGTGCTAAGGCAGTGCCATTCTTCAATCGAGCACTTTCAAGTCACGAAAAGCGATTTCTCTTTTGCCTTAAATCAAGGAGGAATTCGCCTTCAATTGTCGGTGATTCTATAAGTGAAGGATCACCAAACTTGTTTGGGGTAAAGCCTTGAAGCTCTCGATCAAGCACCCCTTTGACAATCGTTCAATTACAGAAATAAAAAAAACCAACATCCACATTTCAAGATCAAGTTGGTTCAGCCCTTGGATTGTGACTGCATCGAAGATCGAATCAGAAAATTTTACATTCATTTTATGTAAAAATCACAAAGCCGTGAAACCCTTTATTAAAAAATTATTAAAATGAATTTTTTGCATTTATTTCTTATCTTGTAGTTTAGACACGAAATTTCTGTGTACAAATGTTGTGCACGCTTGGTAGGACCACTGTGCCTCTCAACTCCTTCTTAATAAGAAATTAATCAAAGCCTACCCAACACATTAATGGCATCAAAGAATTTGCAGTGCTTTCAAAGCTAACCAGAAGTTTGCCACGACTGCTCCAAAACAATGCAATGTCAAAGGCAAGGCGAGCCCACCAACGTCGAATCTATCACCCATACCGGTGACCTAATACGAGAAGGTAGTCAATTTGAAGTCTCCAAGGAAAGAAGATGGCGGTTTGGTTTCTAAAAGCTTATACCCCTCTTGTAATGCTATGTTGTTGAGTCAAATACTTCCAAGCCTTATTTCACTATACTAGTTATGATGACTAGTGTCATTTCAATTGAAGAGCAGCTGGCCGCTATGTCTCGTGAAATTCAAAATTTGACAAAGACAACAGACAAAAAAGATCTTCAGATTGCAAACTCAATGAACAAGTTGGAATCGAAGAAGAATGAAGAATCAAAGTCGGGTAACGTGGGTGACGCGGACGAGGCTCTTAAACAAGATGATACCAACGAGCATCCAAATGCATCCACCTCCAGTGGATATGAAAACAAAGAAAGAAGGTCCATCTACGTTGCTTCCATAATTTGTCAAGCAACTACATGTCATGATCGCAAACACAGTCAGGGCTCACTATGGAAGACCGTCTCGTGATAATTTCATGTACTTGAAGCCTTATACAAAGTGGATTGACAACATGAAGATGTGACTCGGGTATCACCACCTAAGTTCAAGCAATTTGACGGGAAGGGCAACCCAAGGCAGCACGTCGCCCATTTCATGAAGACCTGCAATGACACTGGAATGGAAGGCCTCCTCGTGAAACAATTTGTCCTATCTTTTAAACGGAATGCCTTGGATTAGTATATTGACTTGGAGCCATAGTCGATAGATTATTGGGGGAAAATGGAGCACAAGTTCTACAATTGTTTCTACAGCATTCGACATGCTATGAGCATGATGGAACTTACAAACACCAAGCAAGAAAAAGAGGAGCCTACAGTGGATTACATCAACATGTGGCAAACTTTGAGCTTGGATTGTAAATAAATACTTTTTAAAGTGTCTGCTGCGGAAATATGTATGCAAGCCATGGATTGGGGGGGGGGGGGGTTTCGTACATTCTTTAAGGTAACAAACCCTGTACCTGTGAGGAGCTAGAAGCACAATGCCATGACATGGAGATCACCATAACGGGTCATGGTGGAAATAACCCACCAATAGGTGACCCCATGAAGAAACCAAAGAAGCAAAATGGCGGTGGGGTTCTAAAGAAACCATGAAAGATTCAATGGTTATTCACGGCAACTCCGTTAAAGATCTCCAACAAATGTAAAAGGGCAAAAAAGGACAAGAAGAAAGATCAACCTCAAAGGGGGGAAAAACAGTGGTCAAAGTTCAAAGATTTAGAGAAAAAAACATATCCCTTCTCAAACTCGAAAGTCCCAGGGATACTAGATTTCTTACTTGAACATGAGTTTATTGATCTCCCCAAGTTAAAAAGTGCAGAGGAGGCAGGGCAGGTTAACGAGCCGGGATACTGCAAGTACCACCGTCTCATCACTCATCTGACTGTAAAGTGCTTCACACTCAAGGAGGTGATTACGGACTTGTCTAAAAAAGGAAAAATCTATGTAGATGGCAAGGAGTTAAAGAGTCAAATAATATTACCATCATTTTTGGGTCTATATTCTCTTCAACTTCTTATCAGCAACAAGAAAGCAGATCGCCTATGGCACCTGTGCTGGGGCATCTAGAGCTTGAAAGATCCCCCAAAAGACTCAACATCCTTTTGAAGCCTTTAAAATGTAAAAAGGTCAGGTCTTCATCAAGGATTCCCTAAAATCATATCCAAATCAAGCTCTACAGCCTTTGGGTATTAAAAAAACACAAAGAGATCTAAGTCAACCTGTCTTCGTCTGATTAAGCTTCAAGCCCGGAATTGAAGGTTAAAGTCCTATCATCTGGTTGGAGATCAAGCTCTGAAGCCCTTCAACTAGCTTCAAGTTATCTTCATTCAATCAAGCTAGATGCCTAAAGTGAATGCCAAAATCAAAGTCAAAGTTCCTTAGCACGAGCCTAAAGTGCAAGATCAAGGCTCTTGGGCACGAGCTTAAGCTACAAGATTAGAGCTCCTCAACACGGTCCCAAACTGTAAGATCAATGCTCCTTAACACAACCCTAAACTACAAGATCTAGGCTCCTTGGAACGAGCTTAGATTGCAAATTAGAGCTCCTTAACACCTGTCTAAACTGTAAGATAACGCCCCTCAGCACTAGCTTAAACTGCAAGAACGACGCTCCTCGGCACAAGCTTAAACTGCATAATCAATGGTCTTTGGCATGAGCCTAAACTGCATGAGCAATGCTCCTTAACACGAGCTTAAATTGGAATATAAATGCTTCTAGGCTGCACAAGCTAAAACTGCATAAGGGACAAAAAGTTACACTTCATGCTTGAACTACGTCTATTGACTTGATCCCTTACGGGTAAGTAGGCAACTTGGAGTTTTGCTTTGAGTTCAGACTACCTTAAAAAAAAGAAAATTAAAAGTAGCAAGCACAAGGAACGCACAAGTCCTGTTAAGTTCAACTACCAAGCAAGGCACGGAGGGGGGAGTCCAGCAGCGAGTCCTGCCGAGCTCCGACTTGTAAAAATGGAGGTCAAACAAAAGACTAGCACGTCCTGTTGAGCACACCTTTGACATCAAAAGTGCAAGTTAACTGAAGAGCATGCAAAAAAAGGCAAGCCCAGTTGCATGTCTTGCCAAGCACACTTTCAATACGGTCAAATGCAGATTTGCCTTGGTCACATCATCAGTGCCAGTTTACGCATGAAGGCTAATCCAAAATGCAAGTTATTTTTTCATCTTCAAAGCCACCCGATAAGTCTTGCCATAACTGGGTCCATAATGCAGGTCAACGGAGGACTCGCACAAGAGGGGAAGTCCATGTGCAAGACATGTTGAGCACATTTTTAGTGCTAGTCAATTGAGTCTTGCTGCAATGTGCCCATAATGCATGTCAACAGAGGACTCGCATAGAAGGAAAAGTCCACATGCGAGACATGTCGAGCAAATTTCTAGAGCCAATTGGAGGAGCCTCATCACGGTCACACATGTCAAGTCAACATATGACTTAAGCACATGAAACGTCAGAATCAATGTCATGTCAAGTGCATTCTTGGGGAGGGTAATTTGCCATTATTGTCACTATTGAATCTAGATACAAGACAAGGTGCTAACAAAGATATAAATGAAAATCACCTAAACAATGCAAATGTCCTCTGAAAAGTTAGACGCACAAGCATGCATATACGGATGAGAGCGACATATGTGCAAGGTATCCAATATGAATGCTCATTTATGTTGCATTTCATTAATGTAATGAGAAAGAAAGTTAAAAGAAAAAAATACTACTTTATGTTACATTACATTATGTAATGAAAAGGAAAGGAAAAAAAAGAGGCCAAAGAAAGAAAATGGCGTTCAGCCAAAAAAAGAAAAAGAGTCTGGAAAAGAGAAAAGGGCAAGCAGAGAAAAGGTCTGTAGGTTATGTGTCTATGAGGGTTTGACAGGGATGGAAGGAGCAACCGGCGATGTTGGCGCTAAGGGCCAACTGACCGTCGAGGACAGCACCCTGCCACCATGCTCTCGATGTTGCCACCAGATCAGTCGTCGTGCCATCGAAGCAGCAACCACTCTGCTGCCGTCATTTCTTCACTCAACGCCATCAGATCCATTTGTATAGCCGACCGCAGACCATCCCTTCCACCATCGATGGATCACAACCACTCCCTATTTTCCAAATGCAGGAATAACCACTTGTTCAACCACCAACATGCCGCCATGCTAACACTGCCACCACTAGATCCACGGCTAGTCGTGAATCACCGGCCAATTCCACGCTAATTGACATGAAAGGATGACCATCGACCAACTGTCGTCACTACAAAAACCACGGGTTCACCCCCCACCAGCTGTGGACCCCTCTTATAATGAACAACATCACTCCACTGCACAAAAAAAAAAGAAAGAAAAAAATAAAAAGGTGTGCCCTGCGCATGGCTATGCAAATATCGACAAGGTACGCGACCATCGGTAGTAAAGAAAAGATGCACATCCCGATTTGTGTGTTGTGCAGGTGTTACTGGGATAACGCTGAGATGCACTTGGTGACCGATGATAATGACGCTAGTGGGCTCGATCAGCTGGTTAGGGCAGCACTGATGTGGCCATAGATTGCACAACAGCCAATCTGGCGTCATAAACGTCTTTACCGATGCCGATCATTGCTGCACTGCAGTAAGATTTCTCAGTCCACGATCACCGCACAATTTCTCAACTCGACCCCTACCGAGACACAGTAGGCACAAGTTATCATCGCACACGATGCGTGTGCAAAAATAAAATTAGTAGTATAATAGATTTTTTTTAATATCAAGCTTGGCTTTTAGAATATATTTTGACTACATATTTTAATGAATTTCAAATAGACCCGGATGCAAAAATAAAGTTTATTAAAAAATCAATCATGATATATAAGGTGTTCTAAGATATAAAACTCAAATACTCCGTATGTTCTTAAAGTAGTTATTTACCATTTATGACTTTTATTTTGTGTCACTTTTTAGAAATTTTCTTGAAATGTCACTTGTCACCATTCTAGATAGATAGTTGTGTAATACCAAAAGTGGTGTTATACCAAAATGGGTGTTCTCATTGTATATGGTATAGATATAACCCTAGGGAATGGCAAGCCTTCGCAAATGGGTTTGCGCTAATTTTATATGAGTAAAGACCAAAAGAAGAAAAAAGGGATTACTGCCAGGCTTATGATTGTTGAATATTTGACTAGTCACTGAAATTATCTACAATCGAAGGTTTAACACCTGTGAAAGTTCGGAACTTTAACACACTGCACTTCCAGAATATTCAAAAACAATCACTACTTAGTGACATAAAACATCGATTCAATTAACTAACTTTTACACTTATATCAGAGCTTTTAATCAACACAATTCCTCAGTCATTAATAAATATGGTGATAAACAAAAGAGACTTAA
>JAVXUP010004282.1:27500-36030 GCA_033070095.1 Escallonia herrerae | reverse complement strand
TATATATGGGAGCTGATCCATTGATACGCTAGCAAATGGAGTTAAGTTGCTAGCGCGATCTGACCGTCCATCCTGAAAGATGGACGGTCCAGATCGCGCCTTTTTCAAAACTGATCCCGTCCGCCATACTGTCTCGCGGACGGGAGTTACCTTTTTGCCCTCCTCCCATGTCCGCGAGACTGTCTCGCGGACGCCTTTCTGTTCCTGACATGTGTCAGGAAAAAGGCGTCCGCCATACTGTATGGCGGACGATCTCTAGGCTGACACATGTCAGGGCCTGTCCCCTCGGTCGCCTATAAAGTCTCGGGCGTGAGCCCCGAGAACTGTCCCTGGTATCCTAGAATCTATCCCTACTCGGCTCTTTCAGCAAAATTTATGCGGGGCTTTCAGATTCACTTGCTTCCATTTTCAGCACCCTTCAAGCTTTTCTTGGAGTAACACACTTTTGGTTCAAGCATCACTCAAGCAAGGTAAAGTTTGTGATCTTGCTACCGTTTATCTTAGTAATTTTAATTTGTTATGTTCAGTAAATATATAATTAGCAAAATAGGAGACACTTTTGAGATTATGTATATGGTATCCTAAATCGGTCTAATCGTCAAGATAATTTTGAGATAATAAGCGTATTCTATTTCTACATAGGTCTTTTTCACAATGTCTGATTTCGTATCGAGCTCCAGCACCCCCGTAGATGCTAGTGATCCGTATCTAGGACGAACCTTTCAAACGTTGGAAGAAGCTGGAGAATGTTTTCGAGCTTATTCATTGAGGGTTGGTTTTGGCATTAGAATAAAAACTACAAGAACAAGCAGCGTATCGAAAAGGATATGCTCTCGCTTATACGAGTGTCATAGGGGCAGAAACCCAGTGCAAAATGAGACACGCGTAGGCAACGATGACAGTGATGATGACGAAATAGGGTATGCGCGGAGAAGACGGGATTGCTTTGCGCGCACGAATTGCCAGGTCAAGATGTTCGTAAGCTATAAAGCCAAACAAGATCATTGGCTTATTACCAGCCTGGAACTGGCACACAATCACCCGTTAGTAACCCCTTCTAAGGTGAGTCAGATGCATCAACACAAGAAGGTGGGTAAGGTCGCGAGGAGCCTAATTCACACAATGAGCGATGCGCGGCTAGGACCTACCGACATGATTAATGTTCTTGCTGAACAGGCTGGGGGAATTCAAAATTTAAACTTTAACACGACAGACGTTCGGAACGCGGTCCGAACCCATAGACGAGCCGCGTATGACCTCAATGATGCGCAAGCGACAATGAGCCTATTGAAACGGATGCAGATGGAGGACCCGCAGTTTACCTTCGACTATAAACTTGACGACGAGCATCGAGTTAGCACAATTTTTTGGGTCGACGGTCGTTCGAGGCTAGCTTATAAGCATTTTGGGGATGTCGTGACTTTCGACACCACATACCGTACCAACAAGTACTCGATGCCGTTCGCTCCTTTCACGGGCGTCAATCATCATTATCACTCCATCCTGTTCGGGTTCGCCTTGTTAAGGGACGAGAGCGAGAGTTCTTTTGAATGGTTGTTTAGGGTGTGGCTGGAAGCAATGAACTTCAAAGCACCGACTGTTATCATCACCGATCAAGATTTGGCAATGAAGAAGGCTATTGCTACCGTCTTCCCAGATACTCGACACAACTTGTGCACTTGGCACATAAGCAACAAATACCCTGAACGTCTGCATCACATGTACGCAAGGTATCCAGACTTTAAACAGGATTTTGACAAATGCGTCCTCAAGTCATTAACGATTGAGGAATTCGAGGAGAGGTGGGAAAAGCTTGTTCGGGATTACTCATTGCAAGACAACGAGTGGCTCCAGCACTTGTACGGGCTCAAAGAGCAATGGATTGGTGTTTACACGAGAAGTCATTTTTCTGCGGGCATGAAAACGACGGGCAGGAGTGAATCTATGAATGCCACGTTCGATAATTATGTGGGTACAGCTACCAATTTGAAGAGTTTCGTCACATCAGCACAAAAAGCGGTTGCGTCGTTGTTCGTGAAAGAAAGGGCTGCAGACTTTGCAACCACGTACAAGCAAAGGAGAAGGTTGCTTGAGACCCCGCTGGAGCTGAACGGTGCCAAAGTCTATACGAAGGAGATCTTCCTGCTATACCAAGTAGAGCTGCAAAAATCGGGCCGATACAGTATATATAAGGTGGCAGAAAAGTCGTCGCGTGAGTACAAGGTTTATTCGCTCGTGAATGACCTCGTCCCTGAGAAGCTGCGCAGAATTTATACGGTGACCCACGACACATTGACGGACTCGGTGACATGTGTTTGTAAGAAGTTTGAGTTCCATGGCATCCTGTGTAGACACATTCTGCGGTTTTTCACACAGAAGAATATCAGGACAATCCCCGATAAATACGTCCTGCCACGTTGGACGAAAGGTGCAAACAGGTTGCACGGTACCATTTCCTTTCCGGAGCACCCGTATACTGACTTTGAAGAATCAGAGACGTTGCGGTATAATCATCTGGTGACGATGTTCACCCGTTTGTCCGTAAAGGGTGCTGCTACAATGGTCGGATATAAACATCTCCTCGAGGTAGCTCAGCAGCAAGAGCCCATCGTCGACCAATTGGAAGCAGCTTCAGTCAGCAATGCGGTTGACACCGAGCCTACGACGGGATCAGAAGATGACGAGCCGGGGGAGGGAGCCGACAATGATATCCGGCCTTCGGATCCAATTATATCGCAAACGAAAGGCCGCAAGAGATCTACGCGGATGAAAAGCTCTATTGAGACGGCAACTCAACCAAAAAAGCTAAGAAGGTGTGCATTGTGCAACAAAATGACAGACCACGACAAGCGGAACCATTACAAGGCACTGGGGATAAGTCCAGTGCCTTTGCAAGACGGGGAAGAAGATGATGCCGAGGATGAGGACGAACAAGCTGCAGTGGAACTTTAGTGTACTGAATATTTTGTAATAATCTTTTATGAGCCATCAAAAGTGTCGGACATTTTGTAATAATATTTTAGTAATGACTCGTTTGTAATAACCTTTACAATCATTTTTTTATACGTGATTTCTTACACTGTCCGCTACACTGCGCAGCACAACATTAGAAACCTAAGGTATTAAAGAATACCCCCCCTACAACACTTAGTTTTTTTTGGTTTTGGTTCACTTCTCTGCGTCCGCTATACTATGTAGCGGACGGCCCCGCAGAATACCCCCCTACAACACTTAGTTTTTTTTTGGTTTTGGTTTACTTCTCTGCGTCCGCTATACTATGTAGCGGACGGCCCCGCAGAATACCCCCCTACAACACTTAGTTTTTTTTTGGTTTTGGTTCACTTCTCTGCGTCCGCTATACTATGTAGCGGACATCCCGCAGAATACCCCCCTACAACACTTAGTTTTTTTTGGTTT
Organism: Escallonia herrerae; assembly: GCA_033070095.1. NCBI lineage: Eukaryota > Viridiplantae > Streptophyta > Magnoliopsida > Escalloniales > Escalloniaceae > Escallonia > Escallonia herrerae. Next base: position 32,613 of record JAVXUP010004282.1, on the reverse strand, counting down.
TGGTTCACTTCTCTGCGTCCGCTATACTATGTAGCGGACAGCCCCGCAGAATACCCCCCCTACAACACTTAGTTCACTTAGTTCCCTACAACACTTAGTTTTTTTTTGGTTTTGGTTCACTTCTCTGCGTCCGCTATACTATGTAGCGGACAGCCCCGCAGAATACCCCCCTACAACACTTAGTTTTTTTTTGGTTTTGGTTTACTTCTCTGCGTCCGCTATACTATGTAGCGGACGGCCCCGCAGAATACCCCCCCTACAACACTTAGTTTTTTTTGTTTTTGGTTCACTTCTCTGCGTCCGCTATACTATGTAGCGGACGGCCCCGCAGAATACCCCCCCTACAACACTTAGTTTTTTTTTGGTTTTGGTTCACTTCTCTGCGTCCGCTATACTATGTAGCGGACGGCCCCGCAGAATACCCCCCTACAACACTTAGTTTTTTTGGTTTTGGATCGCTTCTCTGCGTCCGCTATACTATGTAGCGGACGGCCCCGCAGACCCCAACACTTAGTTTTTTTTTTTTGGTTTTGGTTCACTTCTCTGCGTCCGCTATACTATGTAGCGGACGGCCCCGCAGATACACATATTATCGATCACTTTGTTATTTTTTGAACACTTGCCCTGCAGATAGACAGATATCCAACACTTGGTTTCCCACCGTTAAATCACATTGGTCAATAAAATCAATCGCATTCAATAAATTTTTTGGGTTAAAAAAGTGTTGTAACGTTACAATGTGAATTGGGGAACATCATCTCTCGCAGGAATTATGTTCCTTACACGGATTTACAATAAACCTAATAGCTCTAGGCCGGCCATTTATAATTTGCCAAGCAATCCTATACCTAAAGTCTTGTATGCATTCTTCGCTCCAGACAGTCTTCTTGAGGCTCTCAGACCGGCAAATGTAATCCATGTACATGCAGAGGAAGACGCCGCAGTCCGAGGAATTATGTTGCTTGGGCCTACTCCTCTTTAATCGGAAAATGAGGACCGGCCTGCGCGATACCTTCTCCCGACGCCTACCATTGACCAGGGCAGCAAAAAGATTCTGCGAGAACCATAATAAGCATTAAACATAGCTAGCAAAATAAGATTAATCAGTTTTATAATATGCAAGTTACAACAAGAAGGAAACAGGATCTTACCATGGCATCCAACTGGCCTATGCCTCGGTACATATCAATCACAGGCATCACGTCGGTATCGTCGTAGAGACTGTCGACGACTGAAACCGTGCTCTGTAATGGTTCGTAGCAAACCAAGTACCAGTGCGCATTCCCTAAAAAGGGGATTAGAAACACGTCGGCAACACTTGCGCTCACTGGACTATCCCTAGCAAGATATGCTTGTAGGTTAGGGGACGGTTTCCACTGGGCCATGCCTCTCCCCTTCCTTGCATTGCCCCAGTCGTGCCACTCTTGTACTAGGAGCTGATGGAAAAAAGCATCCAAGATAAACACGCGCAGACCGATGTCTGGATGCTCCCGACACCTTCGCCTCAGAATTTGCACGTAGTGCGAGATGACACCGCTGTCTAACCAAGATCCCGGCGCCAGCGAGGCGATCTCTGTCCAAGAGGCATTGTAATCCAAGCCCTCGGGGTGATCCACGTCATACGACGCTCCGTCTTGGGGGGCCCCGCTAAAATAACGGGCTCGGATTATATCGCATTTATGCGGCTTTAGGGGCCTGGCTGGATGCCCTTTCGGATATTGCCCTCGGGGGTCGATCGGGGGATATTGGCCTCCAATTCCTTCTTCGGCCGGCTGATATTCCCCTTCGGGGCCGCCAACTGGTCCCGCCCACGGGACAATGGGCAGTGCCTCGGAGAAACCGTAGTTTCCGAAAGGAAAGTCTTGCGTGACTTGAGAGAGGGGTTCCGGGAACAAATTGAAGGAGGGGCCGCTGTAATCGCCCCACGACGCTTGAGCCTGTCCCATCCCCGCTTCAGAGGTACCAACAACTCCCTGACTCACCCCTGAAGCCTGTCCAGAGGGATCACCGTATCCCTGGCTGACGCCCGTATAACCCATTCCCGGGCTTACTCCCGAAGACTGGCCCGATGCTTGGCGCAAAAAATTCCCGCAGCCTAAAGCCAATGTCGCAGCCTGTTGGCAAAGATCCTCGCCCATTGCGCTCACCAGATCCCTCCGCTCACTCAACTTCTGGAAGAATGCAAGCGAGGCATTAACCTACATCCAAAGAGATAAAAAATTAAGTAACTTCAATCAGACATTTATATTCAACTAATTTGGTTCAAGTCAGACTTGTTGGGCAACTTACGAGATTGTATGCCATACGCTCATCGATCTGACCCCTAGGCGCATACCTCTCCCCACGTTCAAAGTTTACAGGGGCTACTCTCCTCCGCGTGATGCGGTAGTACCACTCATCGTACTGATCGATGCTGATAACGGGGTCTGGCTCCGAGACGATGGCCGCCAGTGTGTCCTGCCAAGAAGTCCAAAGCTCTATTTCGGCCGCGCACAATTCGTACGCATTGGCGGTGCCAAACACTCCGACATCCGGTGGGTTCCTGTTAACCCTCATATCCGGGGCATCGACTGGCAAACCCTGCTCCAACTCAAAATGGCGCATTGCTCGGTCGGGCAGCTGCCACTCTGCGAGCTCGAAATGGATCAGGGGTGTGCGCTGCAACCCGGAGAGCGTGAAGACGAACGACTCTCCCACCCGTCGCGCCAAACGTATGTACGGTGCCCAACGCATTTGGCCCGGAGATAGACGGTCGAACTCCCCTCGATAGTACGTAATGTTGTGATGGGGATCGACTCTCCTCTTGTAGTGGCTAGCCCTCCGGCTGTACTCCCAAGCACACAACCGAGGCCAGACTTTGTCGGTTCCATCCCTACGCGTTGGTGCACCGGGAGCAAGGTGTTCGTAAGACCACACCTGAGAACATCAAAAAATTATATTTATATCGTCGATTCAACAAAAATAAAACACAATAACGAAGACATGATTTATATGATATACCTGCAATAGCGAGAGACATGCACATATGGCTTTGGAGTTGGGCCTCGTTGCCTTGTGCAATGCTCGGTACAGATACGAAAGAACCGCTGCACCCCAGGCATAATCCCCAACCTCCGACAGGTTACCCAACAACGGTAAATATTTCACGCTGACCGTGTTCTTCGACGTCGTTGGGAATAAAATTGCTCCCATCACCCACAAGAGGAAGGCCTTTGTGTACACCACAAGCTCACGGCCCGTATAGTTTTCCGGCAAAACCCCGTAGGTATCTACCAACCACTTCAACTTTATACCACCAGTGCTAAATTGATCCTGGGGTATCGAAGTGAAGAAGTCTCGCGCTGTTCTCTTATTCGTTGCGTCTGACGGAGGAGCAATTACCGGCCGCCCCGTCACCGGCAACCCCAAGATGAACCCTACATCTTCTAGGGTAATCGTCATCTCTCCGATCGGGAAGTGAAACGTATTCGTTTCACTTCTCCACCTCTCAACAAGGGCACCTATCAAGGCCCGGTCAAGCTGTTGAAAGATCTGCCCATGCGTGAAAATCCCAAACCCAATTCCACGCAGTATGCTTTTCTGGGAATTGTTCAAGGTCCATCTCGTGAACTCGCGAGATACTTCTACGGTGGTGAGAAGTTCTCTTTCCTACGAATTATTAATAAATACAATTTGAGCAAAATGAACGGTAAAACAACGTTCGTAATAATAAGAAAGTTGATAAATAATGTATCTTACTCCACCATCCCATATGAGCGTACTGATATGGTTGGCTTGGTCGTATAACACGGATGGATCTTCTGGTCCAGGGATAAATTCCATTTTTTGCAACTGAAACTATGGAATCGGATTTTACAAACGCTAGCACATGAACAAATACATACATATATAAATCCTCATCACCGCTAGCACATGCTCAATGCATAATCAAAACCACGCATAAAACGCAATATTGATCACAACTATAGATTAGAAACATGTAAAGGATTGATTTTGTGAACTTACGTGATCTATTAGGGGGGGATTAAAGCTGCTCTTATGAAGAAATTGCGCAGATCTGCTTGCCAACGCCGCTGGGAATATTTGTGAGTAGGAAGAACACGGGGAGAAGAAGAGTGTAGAAGTTATAGGGGGACTTTCTTTTGGGTTTGAATATATATATTTGCTGTCCGCTGGACAATATACATTTGCCGTCCGCTATATAGTCTCGCGGGTCTGTTCCTTGTCCGCTATATAGTATCGCGGACGCTAGACTTTTGGTAGTTTTCTCTACGTCCGCTATACTATGTAGCGGACGACACATCTTCTCTACGTCCGCTACATAGTATAGCGGACGGCCCCGCAGAATGTTTTTGGTTGTGTTCTCTACGTCCGCTACTTAGAATACCACTACTTAGTTTTTTCTTCTACACTTTGTTCCACCTCTCCAAAACTTCGTTTTTTCTACACTTTTTTCAGTTTTTAAAACTGAAAAAAAAGAGGGAAAAAAAATTTGTCAAACGGGGCCTTAGTTTTTTCTTCTACACTTAGTTTTTTCTTCTACACTTACTTCCACCTCTCCAACACTTAGTTTTTTCTACACTTAGTCCAAACTGTCCGCTATATAGTATCGCGGATATACTTACCGCAGAAAATGGTTGGCACGGACCAGACATTTTTCAGTTTTTAAAACTGAAAAAAAAGAGGGAAAAAATTTTTGTCAAACGGGGCCTTAGTTCCCGACCTTCCCGAACCCGGCCTAAGCGGAGGGCCCCTTATATCCGCTATATATATAGAACTATACAATGTGGCGTAATGTAATAAATTGGAATAAATTGGCGCCCGTAATGCAGTTTTAATAAATTGAAATAAATTGGCCCGAAGACTTGTTTTAGCGACATAGTACGTTAATGCTATTTTAATAAACTGACGCCCAAAGACTTGTTTTAGCGACGGAATCAACAATCTCAATTTTTCCAAAAAATAATGTACAATTCATAATCAACGATCTCAATATATCAATATATCGAGGCAACAAAAAAAGGCACAATTAACCAAGAAAAAATTTGAAAACATAATAAACAAGAACATAAATATTTTTATTATAATAAACTATGGTTCACAAATGGGGTAC
>JAVXUP010004282.1:0-22500 GCA_033070095.1 Escallonia herrerae | reverse complement strand
ATTTCAAAGGTACAAATTATTTTTAAAAGATACTTAAAAATAATAAAAATGTCTTATGTAATAGTAAATTGATCTCAGTATATTCTCCGCATACTTTTATCAATAGAATTTACTTTTTCTTTTTTTGTGTGCTAAATAAACTTTTAATTTTTGTTCATCTATGTAGTTACAAAATCAGAATTAACAAATACGCACAAGGACATTACTTATTGATATTTCACCAAAGAGTTAATTTATCTTATTACAAGAAAATGTTCAGGCCAAAAATTGAAGAAATTACTAAAATAACTATGCACTTCAAAACTACTAAAATAATTACTGTTAATAAAACATCTCGTGCTTGGCATGGGATTTAGGGCTAGTATTTGTTAAAGTTATTACTGCTTTAAGAGCATTCCCTGCTATATATTTGAAAAAGATCGGTATCAATAATTATGATTCTAAACCGAACCAACGATCACCTCGGTACCTCTTTTTATTGAACTTGAAAGTCATCCACTGAAAGGCCAATGGTTCACCAAACACAATCAACACTTCAATATCTACACTTCATTCGATTGGTTTGGCTTGAAATCATCTGATACATCTTTTTCCTAAATACATCATTGTTCTACCTTCTCTAGTGAAACCATCCATTTGTATTCGAAGCTTGTTTCCGAGTTAGAAGAAATGGTGAAGAGGATGGGATTCCAAAGCTACGGCGTGGGGAAGTACGGTTCCGAAACTGGATCATACACTTACTTCTCAAGCTCATGAAGTACAAAGCTCCCACTGAGGGGGAGAGTAACATTGGGGTCGAAGCTCATCAGGACAAGAGCTTCCAGACCATACTTCATTCAAATCAAGTCAATGGCTTGGAAGTGCAAACAAAGGATGGAGTGGATAGGCCTTGAGCCCAGGCCTTCATCATTCGTTGTCATGGCCGGCAACGCATTCATGGTGTTCCATTGCTTGTATTCCTTTTTCTCGATTCAACAGTTTCTCATACTCACTAGCGCAGATAATATCCGCGCGCACTACATTTCAACTCCTGTGTGTAAAAGGAATAGCAGTAAGCAATCCTTGAGAGGTTTACAAGGAATAGCAGTAAGCAATCCTTCTAAAGTAGACACGAAGTGTGAAAATTTTGGTCGCGGATATCATCTTTCCTTCTGATGTTCGGAAACAAATGTGTTAATTTTCTTTTTCTGGCATCGGGTATGGAGCAATGGTAGGATACCGTCTCCCAACCATCGAGTGCTCATGAGCGGGACCAAGCGAGATACTCGCTTGCACTGTTTTCATTCAACGATGGAGTAATTCAAGTGCCAGAAGAAGTGGTCGATGATGAACACCCCTTAAAGTTTAAGCCGTTCGACCATTTTGGATATTTTCGCTTTTGTATGGCACACGTTGGAAAACGCAAGTTCGAGCATTTAATAGAAGAGTTCTGTGGGGTTTGAGTACTCTTTACCTAAATCAGACTTGTCTATCTGTGTATCGTATCACTTATGGTGGTTGAGTTCTCTCACTGCAGCATAATATGTGCTAATCATATCTACGTCAAACTCAGTTCAGCAGACAAGAAACATTTTCTTTTATAATTTGGCAGTTGGGTTGCTGTTTTGGCCATCCAATTTGCCAGCTCTGTGCAATGTAACGCATGAGACAATGTTATTTGGCAGCTGCCTAGCTTCTATCTTTCTCTGTATGGAATTTCACTCTCTATATGACAAAGAATCAGTCAAGTAAAATATATGGAGTGACAAGCAGAATGTTATTATAAAGTTCTCTATCTCCATCCGTATCTTCTCAAGAAAAACAAGTTATTATAGACTTCAGCCTTGGAAATATATATCAATGCTGGTAGTGAAAAATCTTGGACTGCATCGTGCAATTAGGTGCGGCATGTGCTGGAAGAGTACGGTTGTTTTGTGGTGGTGTACGATAAGGTTTTACAGAGCTGACTACCGCGGTTTTCAGTGGAATGGAGGAACTCTTCTCTCTCCTGGAAGAAACCAAATCTCAAAATGTCTCCAAAATGCCTTCCTTTGGTTTCGTTGGCTATCATCCTAATGTTCCAATTTATGAAAGCATGGGCATTGAAAATGCAACAGTGTTTGAAGAAGCTCAAAGTTTTACAAATCTCATATGGGCAGATGGAAATGGCCCTTTCTGGTATATATTTGATATAACTCAAATATAACTCCCAATAATTGTGGAATACCCGGCAATCCCAGTCAAACTGAGAGATCAATGATCATCTTATTAGGGATTGTGACGTGATCCTCGAGGATCCTAACACATCTGGCCCACGGCCCAGTCCTACTAGGAATCTTCTCCTACAGCTATATAAAGGGGTCTACCCCTCCAGGTATGGGACAACTATACAATTCATACTTTTTTCAGAGTTACTATCATGTAGCTGCACTCTGACATAAGCATCGGAGAGTTCTCCGCCGGGAACCCCACCCGGCGGTCACTCGTTTTCTGTTTTGCAGGTCATCGATCCAGGCTCGGGTTCCGCAATGTACGCGGAGCATGTTTTTAGCAGCAACAGATTAAGGGTGATTGGCGCCATCCGTGGGACCCGCCAGCCTAGCCAATTGACCTCAAGAAAACTCAAACAGTTATATGGAAAACGGCCGGTGGCAAGACGTCAGAACCATCGACAGAATTGTCACCGCCTCGGGCCTCCAAATTCAGCTATCGCAAAGGGAAACAAATTCATCCATCGGAGTCACCTCCATTATCCCGGCAACAACGACAACATGTAATTGACGTACAACCGCGATCTCTTTTTACTGTTGTCTTCTCTGGCATCGTCCACAAAAAAAATCATAGCTCGAAGACCGCCGGCACAACCTCTACTGCTGCAATCTACGCCATGTCAACATGGAATTAGCCAGTGGCACTACAAGAAAACAGGATTTTAGCGACGGAAAAATCCGTCGCTAAAAGCCCAAAATCCGTCGCTAAAAGAATTAGCGACGGATTCACCGTCGCTAAAAATCCCTCGTATAAAAGCCCGTCACTAATAGTTTAGCGACGGAATTTTTAAATCCGTCGCTAAATATGTCATTTTTACAGACGGATTTATTTTTCATTAGCGACGGAAAATTCCGTCGCTAAAGGTAATTTCTATAGTTTTGCTAATTTTAAATTTCTAAATAAAAAATAATTTAGCGACGAAATTTCCGTCGCTAAAAGTGTTCGCAAAAGTATTTAGCGACATTAATTGCGTCGCTAAAAATCTCTTTAGATTATTTACCAATAGATTTTTAATGACACAATTTCGTTGCTAAAAGTCTGTATCTAAAAATATTTACCATTTTGTAGAAGGACTTTAGCGACGGAATTCCGTTGCTAAAACCCAAAAGGCTGTTTTTTCTATTTTTATTAATTTTCAAAATGCTAAATCTGTTTTAGACAGTTACTTCTTATCAACTAATCCAACAATAATTGAATTATTTAAACTAGCATTCATCTTTACCAAATTCCAAGTAAAACAAGTAAGATTTAAGTTAGATGTTCACTGAATATAATGTATAATATATCACATCAAACAATCTCAAGAAAAATACAAGTTACATTGAAACTAAAAAAATTATAAACCAAGGATTTGCTCCGAAGCCTGCACACACAAAAAAAATATCATTAAGGTTTAACAAGTATTTCAAAACGATTGAGGAAAACTTAGAACATGGTGCAAAAGAAAAACATATATTGGTCGCCACCTTAAAGTCTTCTAGTTACATACTCGCTTAAGTAAGCTAAAGTTAATGCAACACGGAAATAAAACAGTTTTGGCTAAAATCATTAAGGAGATTGCTTTTTCAGTACTGATGTTTCATCAGACATGCCTACCAACTTCCTAATGGACAGAACAGACTTCAATTGATGTTGGATCACTTAAACCAACATCCTAATGGCTCATTTAAGAAGCAATAAGGCGGGTAAAGCAAAAGAAAATTTAGAGACAATGGAAACTAAGGCCCCGTACGCTTACCATATTCGTTTTCTATTTTTAGTAATGATGATGAAAAAGATTAGCGTACGGGGCCTAACTCTCTCAAATTGTTTTTCTCCTAAACTGGCTGCAGGCTGTAATATCTAAAGATGTCAAGTTGCACACTAGTATGCATCTTCTGGTCAACTCACTAAAAAGCCATACTTAGGCCAACAATAAGCTCCATCCCCATCCCCAATCCCCACCACCGCCACTTTCTTGAAAGCTAAAAGCATACAGTAGTTTCACATGAACAAGAAGATCCTTTGGTTCACCAGGTGCCCATGCTAAGGTTCAACTCCAACAAACACCCTACGACAGTGACTAGTTGCACTTGCGATTCGAATAGCACATAAATCGCCTACTACAGTATCTTGAAGGGGAAGCATACTTCTGCTTCTTATATCGGCAATTATTGCTCCAGGTGCCTAATATACTAGATTCTGTATAACTGTGTCCATTTGAGGCTCGGTGCCATCACATATGCCGCATCCGAGAATGACCCTATCAGAAGATTATTTGATATAGAACTATAATATATCAAGCAGTCACCAAATCACCTGTTACAAGTCTTGACATATTATCATGTCCTTAATCACAGTTGGGGGCAAGAACTATAGGAACAATATTTTTATTCACTATAGGTCTAGAGCCAAAATTCAACAACGAAAATGCTTCAAATGGCTATTGTCTTCTCATAAAGCATGAGCCAGCTCAAGTCAAATTGTAACAAAACCATTTAAAAGGCTCCAATTCAGAAAATCTAAAATGACTCCTAATCAATCATGAAAAATAATATAGCTCTAACGTTTCAGTTATTGATTTTGTTCCCACGGTTCCTAATGGGATGTTGAAACTAGATAACATCGGCATCGTGTTGCGGATTTTCACGCGTAGTCTATTTTAAAAGCCAACAAGACCTTGAACGAGCAAACAACAAACAATTGCTTCATATAACACATGTACTAGAAATTAACTCATTAAATCCGATAATTAACAAATGCGAGATTGACTGTAAAAGTGAACCAAAGCTTAAGTACCTTCTTTGAAACATACGTTCCAGCCGGGCGTGTCAAAATAGCCACCATGCGGTGGCCGGCGACAGTGGAGATCGGCGGGACAGAGGAGCGTGGGGCTGTACAGCCGGGCGTGCGTGGCTGTTACGCCGGCGGGGCGTGCCTAGTTGCTGACGTCTGCGGAGTTGTGGTGGCAGGGGTGGCAAGGGGGTGAGGCAAGGGGTGCTGTAGAGAGGAGAGAGAGAGAGAGGCAGAGAGAAAATAGGAAGAGAAGGCTGTTGAGCGGCTGGGAGAAAGAAAAGAATGCAGCTAGGGTTTGTGTTCATTTAAGTAACTTTTAGCGACGGATTTTAGCCGTCGTTAAAAGTCCGTCGCTAAAAGTTAATAAAAATTTTTAAGGGTGGACTTTTACCGACGGATTTATTCCGTCGGTAAAAGTCCGTCGCCAAAAGTAATTTAAAAATTATTTTCCAAAAAAAAAAGTTTTTCAAAACGGAAGAATTTTTCAAATTCAAATTAGCGACGGATTTACCGTCGGTAAAAATCCGTCGCGGAAGATATTTACCGACAAAAAATTCCGTCAGTAAATATCTTTAGCGACGGACTTTTATCGACGGTAAATTCGTCGCTAAAAGTGCTTTTTAGCGACGAAAATTGGTCCGTTGCTAAAAAACCGTCGCTATATACTGTTTTTCTTGTAGTGTGGGATGGCTCTGGAAGCAGCAGCCAAAATAACCCACTGCCGCTGCATGTCAACAATCCGATTACACAAGAAATTGGTGGAAGAAGGCACTGCAGTGCCGCTCCATACCCATGGGCAAAACCCTAAATAGCAGCGGCGCCACCGCCGTCAACAGCGCCCACACTAGCAGAGCCACTCTTGCACAACCATTGCCACTGGGGTCGCGGCACCACAAACGGCCACCACAGCCAGAGCAATTACAATAACCCAACATCACTAGCACCAACCAGTGCCATTACCGCCGCGACAGGCAGCGCCAACACCATTGGCGACTAACAGTCCCAAATCTGCCGACAACCTCATGAAAGAGAAAAAGTTCGCAATACCGCAATGCCATCGGCCCCGTCACCACTGCAACCAACGGCGACGGCGCCATCTAGCCGTCCGGCTCCCCGACATTGGTCCTAACGTTGCGTCGGCCAAGTCAACGCTGTTGCGACCAGCAAGTAGCTCCGTCCGTGGCTACCAATCGTCGCGAAGCCCCCGTCATCACCGCGACTCGCGACCTGCAGTGGCATCAGCTGATGCCGACACTGCCACGACAGGCAGCGTTGTCGCCACCGCACCGTGGGGACCCCCCAGCTCCAACTCCGGCCACGCATACGCCACCGGAGTCAGCGGCAACACAAAGCTACTGGAAAACTGTGGCGAGCACCATAAGCCGCCGGCCACCGCCGTCAAGCTGCCGGAGCAAACAACATCTCAATAAAAAAAGAGAAGAAGCAGAAGCGGCGCCGCCGCATAGGGTCCAAACCCTAAGAGATGGCCAACGCACCTTGTCTGAGCTTGCACCATCACGACCGCCGGTGCGATTGCCGTCCTCGCTGTGGCTGGATCTGCCCTTCTGTCGAAAAAAGAAAGAGGCAGACCAATTAATCAGGTGCAATCCATCTTTTTGAGATTCTGCACTACCCCATAATTATGCATATTTAAATTTTAGACCCACAGGGTCTTTTGTATTTTATATATGCCACACCTAGTAAAAGCATGACAAGTTCTACCTCATAGAAATGCATTTTTGCATTTTAGACCCATAGGGTCTCGTTTACAAGACTTAGGCCACATATATTTTAAAGTACTGAGCTTGTAATCCGTGGAAAAGTCTATTTAGATTTAAAGACCACGGGAGCTTACTTTTTAAACATATGCTGCATGTTCTTTAAAAACGGTGTATACTTCATCTTATATTTGTCACAAAAAATTAAGTTACTACGATTCTTGGTGCTAGCAATCCTCCTAAGGGTTGCTTCTCCTATGTGCTCGTATATTACCTAGACCTATGTCTATTTTAGTCTAGCATTATTTAGTTGCGCCCATTAGCGCAAGCACGTCACAAGTCGGGCTTATGTGTTAACAAATATAGTTGCATTTGTCAGCTCATACACTTTATTGCTTTAAAGGTTGTTTTTTCAGTCACATACTTTTTCTTGTTGCAAGGGCTTACATTGCGCTCACAAGCATCAACCATGACGTATAAACTGCTTCATAAGCGAGGAACAAATTCACAGCACCCTGCGACTGAAAGTCACACCTAAGGTTTTTGCTGCAGCTTCTTGCCGACTCGGCATTTCTTATTATCTCGTGATGTTCGGTCATACAGTGACCTCGATCAGTGAATCAGAGAATATCGTCAGCCTCTGCTAATAAGCATCACTAATATGCCGGTACAACTGCAAGCTCAAGCTCATGCGACCAGCAAACTGAATCTAGTTATTTCTCAGTATATTGATGAACTGCGACAGCTACTCTACTGATCATCAGTGGCATCTTGCTCAGACGAACAACGCGTATCAGACGGATTATGGTCTTCTATATTGCTCCCACAGGTCTTCTTGTGACCGGACTCTACATATGGGCTTAAAAGCCGTCTTTATATATCCACGCCTTCTCAAAGGCCGGGGGGCTTTATATTTCATGAGATCATTCTTATATAGGCTTAATGCCTTGTGTCTTATCAGACAGGGAGGTTCGCCACAGCGACCATATTATGGGCTCCATGACCCGCGCCTTCTTATTTGGCACCGTGGCAACAAGGACGAGAAACCCCTAAGGGCACAAACGATGAGAGTTCTAAGTTTCGTCAAACCCCCAAGGGAGCGTACAACGAGAACTTTAAAGTTTAGTCAAACCCCCAAAGGCGCGTACAACGAGGACTCTAAAAGTTTCGTTAAACTCCCGAGGGTGCGTACGACAAGAACTCCAAGTTCCGTTAAACCCCCGAGGGCGTGTAAGATGAGAACTCTTAAATTCCGTCAAACCCTCGAGGGTAATTGCATGAGCTCTGGCTCCATCCGCCCCCGAGGGCCCGTAAGATGAGAACTCTTAAGTTCCGTCAAACCCTCGAGGGTATTTGCCTGAGCTCCGCTCTCCATCAGTCCCTCGAGGGACGAACACCCCAAGGGTGACAGGATAGAGCTCGAGTTCTATCTGAACGGTTTAGCTACAGTTTTAACCCATGAAACGCAAAGGACTATGGGACTTCATCCCCCCCACCATTCTTTGTCAATTCAAAACCCAGCCAAGCGTGAGTGCGAGGCTTCTTTGCCAGCTCTTAGCTGATGATAAGAGTTCGTAAAAAAGTAAAACGCAAGCATGACACACTTGCACAAAATGAACACCCTCCAAAGAAGAGGTGACCCCTCAAGGGGACATTCAAACACTTAGCACATGCAACAACTTGCATGCACAGCTTTGTGTCCTCTCCCGAGAGAGGCTAACATGGGGCACAGCCCCTAAAGGATCTCGAGTTCCCATGATTCATCTTTCTAAAGATGATTCTGAATAGCCTACTCAGACGACATTCTAAGACTTAGCTCTTGAGAGCTAGGGTTCTAGCGCCCTACTTACGGGCAAAGTTCTAAGGCTTAAGCTCCCGCTTAAGTCAGAGCACATGGAAGAGAGAAATATTGTTACCCCTACAAGTGGATGAGAATCACTTACAAATCTGACGCGTGTCTCGAGACACCATGTATAAACTTCCTCAGCCAAACATTTTAGCTAAGGAAGTGGGGGGCTTATGATATAACTCAAATATAACTCCCAATAATTAGGGAATACCCGGCAATCCCAGTCAAACTGCGAGATCAATGATCATCTTATTAGGGATTGTGACGTGATCCTCGAGGATCCTAACGCGATCCTAACACATCTGGCCCACGGCCTAGTCCTACTAGGAGTCTTCTCCTACAGCTATATAAAGGGGTCTACCCCTCCAGGTATGGGACAACTACACAATTCATGCTTTTTCAGAGTTACTATCATGTAGTTGCGCTCTGACTTAAGCATCGGAGAGTTCTCCGCCAGGAACCCCATCCGGCGGTCACTCGTTTTCTGTCTTGCAGGTCATCGGTTCAGGCTCGGGTTCTGCAATGTACGCGGAGCATGTTTTTAGTAGCAACAATATTATTTTTAGCTTTTTCAGTCTTTTTAATTTCTATGGCTCGATCATAGTTATGATATTGGAAGGAAATGATGGAACTTCTTACTGATAAAACCACAGTGGATCTTAAGGAGAGTTTGACCACGTGGTATTCATAATTCTACAGTATATAGCTAAGTTTGAAATCAACCATCTTGATGATATCCCTAGCATAGCTGAGTTAATGCGAAGAAAGTCTTTTAGGATGATGCCTAGCATTTGCAAATTTAAGATCATAAACATTCAGTAATGTAGACCCAAGTTATTGCCATAAGTGAGTTGTTTCAATTAGAGAGTCACGAGTAGAACTTGTTTATATCTTGATGTACTTCATGATGTTTAGCCTTTGAATATACTCCGCCTACATCGTTTTAGAGTCATGGCTAAAAGATTTATCTACGGATGGCAGCATGTTCGGTACTTCCATTGTATCTGCGACATCTTAAATTTGTGTTTTTCCATCTTTTTCTCTCCTTTCTAGCAAGACTTTCTATTCATATTTGAACATAGTATCTAAGTTGGAACAAATGGTGAAGAGAATGGTATTCCAAAGCTAATATCAGTCAAAAGTTGCATCGCACATTTACCTTCTTAAGATCATGAAGTATAAATCTCCCACATTGGAAACCAACACTGGGATTGGTGCTCACAGGGACAAGAGCTTCATAACCGTACTTCATTCAGATTAAGTTACTGGCTTGGAAGTGCAAACAAAAGATGAACAGTGGATAAGCTTTGAGCCTAGGCCTTCATCCTTTCAAAATATGTCCGGCGATGCATTGATGGTAAGTCATAGTTCTTTCACTTTGAAAAAGCAAATTCTTACACTTATGCTACAGACAAAACATTTTTTTTGGTTTAGAAGAGAAATATTATACAAATAAACCGTCCCGGTCATACAAAGGTTGCAACATATAATACAGACATTGAACATAAAAAGCTAGGAGCTAGACATTGTCAATTATACATTCATAGATCGAAAAGCATCTAATCCATTGACCCATGTCATACTGACTTCCGATCTAGCCTTGCAAGCAAAAGTGGCAAGTCCGACAGCTTCTTGAAGTAATTGTTTGCTCCCTAATATTACACGACAGTGATGAAAATAGGTACTGATCTTGCAAATATCATACAAAATAGGGGCAGCAATGACACTAATCGTCTCCGTTCCCGATATCTGGGCAATTAAACGATCAGAAATAGTATATAAGACAATATGGGCCAGATGATTTTGTTTGGCCCATTTCAAAGTATTTAAAACAGCAAGAGCTTGTGAAGTAAAAGGGTCTTGAGAGTAATATGTGCATGCAAATGAACCCCATCTGAGTCCTAATGGCTTTGAAATGCAGATCCCAAGTCCAGATCTTTGCATGTGATGTTGGAAATGAGATCATGTTAACACGAAACATATTTGTCTACCATGACACGAGCAAATGTTATCATGAAAATTGTACGAGGCTATAGGTCTGTAAAATGATGATTGAAACGCTTTCACGATCCCCTTTTTCTGTAGCCTTGATGATGTGTCAAGAAATGAATTCTAGGTAGAATGGACTTGAGCTTGAACTATCCTTTTGATGATCATCAGATTGAAAGCTTCTCCTTTGAAAATAAGAGCATTACGATGCAGCCAGATCTGCCATATTATAATGAATATGGTGGTTGCCATTTTTGGATTAAGAGCTTTTGGGAGCATTTCCTTTATTGATCCAGGCTATGAGCCACTCCATGAAACTTGAAAATTTTGGTTGCCTTTGAGTTTGAATTGCCAATCCGAACCATACCGCACTTGCGCCAGAGCATTTGAAGAAAACATGATGGAGTGTTTCCACATGTGAATTGCAAAAGCTGCAATTGTTGGTATTGCTGATTCTAAATGTCGCTAATATATCCAGAGTTGGTAATCTTTTTAAGAGTACCTGCCAAAGAAAAAGTTGATTCTTGTGTGCCAATTTTAGTTTCCACAATCTGCTCCAGGTTTTGGATGGAATGGTGCTACCCGGATTAAAATCTGATCTCTTTTCTTCTAGTTTCAGAGCTGCTTTATTGTACAAAGCTTGATATCTGGATGCTACTGAATAGAAGCCCGTTGGTGTTTGATTCCAAATGATCTTATCAGGAAAATTACCTTCACTGATGTGTATACTCCAGATGCTTGAACAGATATTTTCAGGAAGAATAAATCTCAGCTTTTGCATGTTCCACTGGTTGTCTTGGATATAGGCTTCTAGTTTTTGGCTATTTGATTCCCTAAATCGTGCTTCTCGAAGGACCGAGGGTTCAATATCTTTGATCCAGGAGTCTTCCCATATTTTTATTGTTTGCCCATTGCCGACTTGCCATCTAAGATCTTGGAGTAAACAATCCCTACCATGTAAAATTCCTCTCCAAGTACTTTTGCATTCTCGAGTAATTTTCTTCTTCTTTTACTGGCATACTAACATGAGATAAACCTGTGCATCATATATGTACTTTTGCATTAGGTATGGAGCAATGATAGGATACGATCTCCTTATCATCGAGTGCTCATGAGCGGGAATGAACTGAGATACTGGCTTGGACTATTTACGTTCAACGTTGGAATAATGGAAGTGCCAGAAGAACTATTCAACGATGAACATCCCTCGCAATATAAGCCATTTTGGATATTATTGCTTCTACATGGACCGATCATCCAAACTAAATCATCAGTTTGAGCCTTTAGCAAAAATCTATTGTGATGTTTAAGTACCCTTTCACATGAATGATAGTATCCGAATATGCCTTGTGTTTCTGAACTTTCAATCAATCTTTTTTGGGCAGTATTCGTTGCTTCGCCTCTCTATTATTATGACTTCTCGTCATTCTAATTTCACTTTCCTCCCTTTAAATATTAAATATCAACACTATGACAAAGATCTACCTTGGGGGCTTCTTTATCCTGAACCTAAAATCTCAGTAAACGATGTGACAAGGAAACATCTTTCATAGGAGAACGAAGAATTAAACTTTGTTGTAAGGCCGCACAATTAATCTATTAGAACAATAGAACTATTGAAGTTGCACATGTACTGATCAAGATAAAGATGGTGGAAGGATGAGGTGTTAGTTTCACATCAGCCGGAACAAAAAAAAAATGTAAAGAGTAGCAGGACATCAACTATCACATGATTTTTGCAACTAAATCTTTAAAGTTCCAAACGAGGACTTAAACTTAGCAAAATTATGCACTATAATAGAGAAATATGTCCATCTCTACACTTAAAAATGAACGTCAAATCGAACCAGTTCTAAGGAGAATAAAATTCATGTTTTCTTTAACGGTTTTCTCTTTTGATTTCTCTTTCTAACCCTATTATCACTACCACCTACCTCTATTAAACAATGGATGCTATCACTAACACCACAAATCACCATAGCCATCCCATAATGATAAATTAGATGAGACTTGAACAAACCCATTGGGGTATTTGATAACTGAACACCAGTTAATTAGATTCCTTCTTTCATTGCGATCATTTTTCCATCATACCACGACCATTTTCAGCACCGTCATGTTGAGACCTAGTGCCATCTGTTGGAGTATTTTAATAAAAACGCTAGTACATATTCTAAAAATGTATTGTTGGTCCTATGTCCTCCATAATTAAGCCTTTACCATAAAAGCTATAGAATTATTGTTTAATACCATCACTTTGTTGGTCCATAATTGTGGTTAAAGTGTCTCATTATGTTTTTATGATGGACCTTAATACCTCATCGTAATGTTTTCAACAAAATCATTACAATACATTTGATTGGCTTATAATTGAACTTTATATCTTTTGTAACCTACATTAGATTTTTAAACTCACGGTCATGAGTTACACTTTTAACACCACTATATATATATATATATATATATATATATATATATATATATGGGAGTTGATCCATTGCTAACTCTAACAACTTCTGTCCGCAACATAATGTAGCGGACAGTAAATTATCGTCCACTACATT
Organism: Escallonia herrerae; assembly: GCA_033070095.1. Taxonomy (NCBI): domain Eukaryota; kingdom Viridiplantae; phylum Streptophyta; class Magnoliopsida; order Escalloniales; family Escalloniaceae; genus Escallonia; species Escallonia herrerae. Next base: position 9,355 of record JAVXUP010004282.1, on the reverse strand, counting down.
ATGTTGCGGACGGCCAAATCGCGCTAACAACCTGGTAGCGCTAGCAATGGATCATGACCCTATATATATATATATATATATATATATATATATATATATATATATATATATATATATATATATATATATATATATATATATATGGGAGCTGATACATTGATAGCGCTAGCAAAATAGGAGATTTTGCGTTTTTTTCAAAAGCTGTTAGTCGTCCGCTACATAGTGTAGCGGACGGACTTTTTTACCATATTACCCCTCATCCCTCGTTCGCTAATTAATGTAGCAGACGGACTTTTTTTTACCATACTACCCCTCATCCCTCGTCCGCTACATAGTGTAGCGGACAACTTTTTTGGCCTGACACTGTCAGTCAAAAAGTCGTCCGCTACACTGTGTAGCGGACGACTTCCGACAATTTTTTGACTGACACGACTGACACAATTCCAGACTTGTCTGTACCATTAATTTTGCACACGTCCGCTGCACCGTATCGCAGACAATATTACCTGCCTAATCACCTCCTTCAGCACAATTTTCTTCTCCTTCAGACTCGCTTCCATTTTCAGCTCCCTTCAAGCTTCGAGTAACACTTGCTTCAAGCTTCACTCAAGCAAGGTAAGTTTGTGAATGGTGAAGTTTTCTTTATGGATTGACTGGTAAAGTATAATTTATTTGTTTGGACAAAAAAGTATAGATTTTTTGTATGTTCTAGAAATTTGTCACTCTATTCATCAATTTGTGATGTTCTACTCTAGATTTTTTGTGATGTTCTAGACATGATGTTCATCAAAAAGGTATAATTTGTTTACTTTAAATAAATCAATATAGTTTAATTAGATTTTTTTTAGTTCGCTAATTTCGAAAAATTTATCCTATTTAAATTCAATTTTTTTGAGATATGTATGTTGTATTTTGGCATGATGAATTTGTCTATTTATCTTAGTAATTTTAATTTGTTATGTTCAATAAATTAATAATTGTTAATTTGGAGACACTTTTGAGATTATGTATATGGTATGTTTGTCATCCTAAATTGGTCTATTCGCCAAGGTAATTTTTAGGTAATATTTTCAGTTAGAAATGCCATTTGATTGTTAAGCGTAGTCTATTTCTACACAGGTCTTGTTTCACAATGTCTGATTTCGTGTCGAGCTCCAACGTCCCCGTAGATGCTAGTGATCCGTATCTAGGACGAACGTTTCAAACATTGGAAGAAGCTGAAGAATGTTTTCGAGCGTATTCATTGAGGGTTGGTTTTGGCATTAGAATAAAGACTACAAGAACAAGCAACGTAACAAAAAAGATATGCTCTCGCTTATACGAGTGTCATAGGGGCAGAAACCCACAGCAAAATGAGACACGCGTAGCCAATGATGACGAAATAGGATATTCGCGTAGAAGACGGGACTGCTTTGAGCGCACAAATTGCCAGGTCAAGATGTTCGTAAGCTACAAACCAAGCAAGATCATTGGCTTATTACCAGCCTGGAACTGGCACACAATCACCCGTTAGTAACTCCTTCTAAGGTGAGTCAGATGCATCAACACAAGAAGATGGGTAAGGTCGCGAGGAGCCTAATTCACACAATGAGCAATGCGCGAATTGGACCTACTGAGATTGTTAATGTTCTTGCTGAACAGGCTGGGGGAATTCAAAATTTAAACTTTAACACGACAGACGTTCGTAACGCGGTCCGAACCCATAGACGAGCCGCGTATGACCTCAATGATGCTCAATCGACAATGAGCCTATTGAAACGGATGCAGATGGAGGACCCGCAGTTTACCTTCGATTATAAACTTGACGACGAGCATCGAGTTAGTACAATTTTTTGGGTCGACGGTCGTTCGAGGCTAGCTTATAAGCATTTTGGGGATGTCGTGACTTTCGACACCACATACCGTACCAACAAGTACTCGATGCCGTTCGCTCCTTTCACGGGCGTCAATCATCATTATCACTCCATCCTGTTCGGGTTCGCCTTGTTAAGGGACGAGAGCGAGGGTTCTTTTGTATGGTTGTTTAGGACGTGGCTGGAAGCAATGAACTTCAAAGCACCCAAAGTGATCATCACCGATCAAGATTTGGCAATGAAGAAGGCTATTGCTACCGTCTTCCCAGACACCCGGCACAACTTGTGCACTTGGCACATAAGCAACAAATACCCTGAACGTCTGCATCACGTGTACGCAAAGTATCCAGACTTTAAACAGGATTTTGACAAGTGCGTTAACAAGTCATTAACGATTGAGGAATTCGAGGAGAGGTGGGAAAAGCTTGTTCGGGATTACTCATTGCAAGACAACGAGTGGCTCCAGCACTTGTACGAGCGCAAAGAGCAATGGATTGGCGTTTACACGAGGAGGTATTTTTCAGCGGGCATGAAAACGACGGCATGAAAACGACGGGCATGAGTGAATCTATGAATGCCACGTTCGATAGTTATGTGGGTACAGCTACCAATTTGAAGAGTTTCGTTGCATCCGCACAAAAAGCGGTTGCTTCGTTGTTCGTAAGAAAAGGCTGCAGACTTTGCAACAACGTACAAACAAAGGAGAAGGTTGCTTGAGACCCCGCTGGAGCTGAACGGTGCCAAAGTCTATACGAAGGAGATCTTCTTGCTATACCAAGTAGAGCTGCAAAAATCGGGACGATACAGTATAAACAAGGTGGCAGAAATGTCTACGCGTGAGTACAAGGTTTATTCGCTCGTGAATGACCTCGTCCCTGAGAAGCTGCGCAGAATTTATACGGTGAGCCATGACACATTGACAGATTCGGTGACATGTGTTTGCAAGAAGTTTGAGTTCCATGGCATCCTGTGTAGACACATTCTGCGGTTTTTCACCCAGAAGAATATCAGGGCAATCCCCGATAAATATGTCCTGCCACGGTGGACGAAAGGTGCAAACAGGTTGCACGGTACCATTGCCTTTCCGGAGCACCCGTATACTGACTTTGAAGAATCAGAGACGTTGCGGTATAATCATCTGGTGACAATGTTCACCCGTTTGTCCGTAAAAGGTGCTGCTACAATGGTCGGATATAAACATCTCCTCGAGGTAGCTCAGCAGCAAGAGCCCATCGTCGACCAGTTGGAAGCAGCTTCAGTCAGCAATGCGGTTGACACTGAGCCTACTACGGGATCAGAAGATGACGAGCCGGGGGAGGAAGACGACAATGATATCCGGCCTTTGGATCCAATTATATCGCAAACGAAAGGCCGCAAGAGATCTACGCGGATGAAGAGCTCTATTGAACGGCAACTCAACCTAAAAAGCTGAGAAGGTGTGCATTGTGCAACAAAATGACCGACCATGACAAGCGGAACCATTACAAGGCACTGGGGATAAGTCCAGGGGGTTTGCAAGACGAGGAAGAAGATGACGCCGAAGATGAGGAAGAAGCAGCTGCAGTGGACCTTTAGTTTTTTGTATAAGCCATCAAGTCTGTTTGACATTTGTAATAATGCGTAATATTCTTTTGATGAGATTATCTTTCGACCGAAGATTATATTTGTATAAGCCATCAAATCTAACTTTAGGTTTTTTTTTGTTGTTGGCCCGTCCGCTACACTATGTGGCGGACGGCGCAGCAGACACCCAAATTTTTAGTTGTCTAGAGTGTCTGCGGTACAATATAGCGGACAGTCCGTGGCATAATATAGCAGACAGTCCGCGGTACAATATAGCGGACAGTCCGTGGCACAATATAGCGAACAACAAAACCCTTGGTATGCCTTATGTCCGCTACACAATGTAGCGGAGTGTCACTTCTTTAAATACCAATCAGATCGGCCTTTCTTCTTTCTCCTGTCAAACTTCTCTGTCTCGAACATCTCATCCACCCGCGACCCCCTCTTCGGCGACCGTCCTGATGGTTCTGCTTCGGTGAACAAGGACGTTTCAGTCGACAAACACTTCTTCAAGGTCATGACGCCTGGGTTTCATACAAAACTTGTAGGACATCCCTCTTTCTATGTGTTTTCGTGTGTGTTAAAAGTTTTATCTTTGGTTAAAAACTTACCTGTCTTATATTGAATGTGATAGGCCATACCGGTAGCCTTTTGCAGATTGCTTACCACACTCTAGTTCGAAGCAACTTTAACCAGCCGCAAGGGGTCATGGCTTGTTAAAATCAAGAAGAAGCGCGGCCAAGAGCAAATTTGTTTCGAAGAGGGTTGGAGCAATTTCTGCGAGCAGCACGACCTCAATGAAGGGGACTTTGTAATCTTTGAACACAAGGGGCATATGCGTTTTCAAGTGACGGTGTTTGACCATAGCACTTGTGAAAAAGCTTCCCCCAATGTTGAACTCTGAGCCCTAATTTTGTGTAATTTGAACAACTTAATAATTTGAAAGATTGTGTTATTTGAGCTATTTTAAGGTATTCTTAATTTAAGGTTGTTAATTTTGTATTAGAGAATTGTGATTATTGATCGTTGATTTTAGGTTGTTAATTGATGATTTTTTATTGTTAATCGTGCATTTGAGATATTGAGGTTGTCATGGTCCATCATTTGGACGTCCAAATACAGAAACTCTGATCTCCAACTCTAAAAAAAAATTTGTTCCCTCTACGTCCGCTACACTGTGTAGCAGACGGTGCAGCAGAAACTCTCAACGTCAACACTTAAACATTTTTCCCCCATTTTTGTTCTCTCTGCGTCCGCTACACTGTCTAGTGGACGGAGAAGCAGAAACTCTCAAGGTCAACACTTAGAAAATTTTCCCTCATTTTGTTCCCCCACTTATAAAAATTTTGTTACCTCTACGTCCGCTACACTGTGTAGCGGACAGGGAAGCAGAAATAGTCAACTTCAACACTTAGTAATTTTTTGGGTCTATGGGCGTCCGCTACACTGTCTAGCGGACGGAGAAGCAAAAACTCTCAACCCAAATCTCAGTTGGACATCCGCTATACTGTGTAGCGGACGGAGAGCAGAAACTCTTAACTTCTACACTTAGAAATTTTTTGTCTTTGGACGTCCGCTACACTGTGTAGAGGACGGGGAAGCAGAAACTCTCAACTTAAGACTTAGTAATTTTTTGCGTCTATGGACGTCCGCTACACTGTGTAGCGGACGGACATGCAGAAACTCTCAACTTCTACACAGAAAATTTTTGTCTTTGGACGTCCGCTACACTGTGTAGCGGACAGGGAAGCAGAAACTCTCAACTTAAGACTTAGTAATTTTTTGGGTCTATGGACGTCCGCTACATTGTGTAGCGGACAGAGATGCAGACACTCTCAACTTCTACACTTACAAAATTTTCATCTTTGGACGTCCGCTACACTGTGTAGCGGACGGGAAAGCAAAAACTCTCAACTTAAACACTTAGAAAATATTTGTGTATTTGGACGTCCGCTACACTGTGTAGCGGACAGAGAAACAGAAACTCTCAACTTCTACACTTAGAAAATTTTTGTGTATTTGGACGTCTGCTACACTGTGTAGCGGACGGAGAAGCAGAGACTCTCAACATCAACACTTAAAAAAAATTCCCCACTTTGTCCACTGATATGGACACAAATCAGTCAAATCAATCAATCAACATCTTCAACACAAATCAACTGATCTCAACACAAATAAAATCACACCAATGACAACTTTCTAAATAATCATGATTTATTAAAAATATTTATTGTAATGGTACAATGTCAACTAGGGGTCCTCATGTTGAGCCGAATTCTCGTCCTTAGATGGATTTTCAATAAACCTAATCGCTCTAGGCCGGCCTTTCAAAATTTGCCAAGCTATCCTATATCTAAAGCGTTCTATGCATTCTAAACTCCAGGCGGCCGCCCTGAGGCTCTCAGACCGACATATGTAATCCATGTACATGCAAAGGAAGACGCCGTAGTCCGAAGTATTATGTTGCTTGGGCCTCCTCTTCTTCAATCGAAAATGGAGCTTTGGCCGCGCCGGTACAGGTAGACCACGGATAGCATTGACCATGGCACAAAATAGATTCTGCGAGAAACAGAAAACGGGGTAAGACACGAGTTAACATTTACAATTGGCAAGTTACAATAAGCATTAAACAACAATCGTAAGATTACCATAGAGTCCAACTGGGCTTTATACATCCGCAGCACAGGCATGTGGAGGGTATCGTCGTGGAGACTGTCGATCACCGATACGACTTTTTTTGTTGGTTCATAGCAAACCAAGTACCAGTGGCTTTCCCCTAGAAATGGGATTAGAAACACGTGGGCAACCATTGCGCTCACTGGACTATCCCTATTCAGATATGCTCATAGGTTATCCGACGGTCAGCCACTATGAGGCTATGAAAAAAGGCATCCACCAAAAATACACCGGATACTCGTTCAGCCGCCCCCGGCCCCTTTCTTTAGAATCTCCACGTAGGTAGAGATGACGCCGTTGTCTAACCAACTCCCCGGAGCCAGGGAGGACATTTCTCCCCACGAGCAACAGTAATCCATGCCCTCAGGGTGATTCACATTATATAACGCTTTGTCCCAGGGGAACCCGCTAAAATACCGCTCTTTGATAATTTGGCATTTATGCGGCTTTAGGGGCTTCAATGGATGCCCTTTGCGATATTGCCCTCGGGGGTCGACCGGCGGATCTTGCACTCCTTTGGGGGGTCGACCGGGGGATATTGCCCTCCTTCGGAACAGATGGTCCCGCCCACGGGACAATGGACAGTGTCTCAGACAGACTGATGTTTCTGAAACCCCAGTCCTGCGTGACTTGACTCTGAGAGAGGGGTTGGGGTTCTGAGTCCAGAAGCAAAGAGAAGGAGGGCGCACTGTACTCTTCCCATGGCGCTTGAGCCTGGCCCATGGTGCTTGGCGGTCCCCAATCACCACCCATTCCCAGTACAGAGGGACCACCATATCCCTGGCTCACCCCCGAAGTCTGTCCTGAGGGATCACCGTATCCCGAGCTCACATAAGGAGGGGCTGCCACACCGGTTCCCCCATTCCCGGGTTGACGCCCGAAGGCTGTCCGAATGCTTGGCACAAAAAATTCCCGCAGTCATACGCCAACGCTTCAGCCTGTTGGCGAAGCTCCTCGCCCATTGCATCCACCAGATCCTTCCGCTCGCTCAACTTCTGGAAGAAGGCGAACGAGGCATTAACCTACATCCAAAGAGATAATAAATAAGTAACTTCATACACACACTTAGAATCATCAAGTTCAATTAAAAGCACTGGTTGGGCAACTTACCAGATTGTATGCCATCTGCTCATCGATCTGACCCCTAGGGTGGTACTTCTCTCCGCGTTCAAACCTTACTGGAGCTACTCTCCTTCGGGTGATGCGGTAGTACCACTCATTGTACTGTTCGATGCTGATCACGGGGTCAGGCTCTGACACAATGGCCGCCAGCATGTCCTGCCAGGAATCCCAAACCTCAAGTTCTCGTGCGCACAAGTCGTGTGCATTCGCCTTGCCAAACCGTCCGACACCAGGTGGGTTCCTGTTACCCCTCATATCCGGCGCATCGGCTGGCAACCCCTGCAGGCACTCAAAATGGCGCATAGCACGATCTGGTAGCTGCCACTCTGTGACCTCGAAGTGGATCAGGGGTGTGCGTTGCAACCCGGAGAGAGAGCGTGAAGACGAACGACTCCCCCACCCGTCGTGCCAAACGTTTGTACGGTGCCCATCGCATCTGGCCCGGAGATAGCTAGTCGAGCTCCCCCCGATAGTACGTAATGTTGTGATGGGGATCGTCTCTCCTCGGGTAGTGGCTGTCCTTGCGGCTGTACTCCCAGGCGCACAACCGAGGCCACACATTATCTGTTTCGTCCCTACGCCTGGGTGCGCCGGTAGCAAGGTGTTCATAAGACCACACCTGAGAGCAAAGACAAATTAAATAAAGTATCATCAAAATTTATTGTCGATTCAACAAAAAAAATAAGCACGTAATCAAGATTTGTATGATATACCTGCAATAGCGAGAGACACGCACATATAGCTTTGGAGTCGGCCCTCGTTGCCTTGTGCAATGCTCGGTACAGGTACGCAAGAGTTGTTGCACCCCAGGCATAATCCCCAACCTCCAGCAGGTTACCCAACAATGGTAAATATTTGACGCTGACCGTATTCTTCGACGTTGTTGGGAACAGAATTGCCCCCATCACCCACAAGAGGAAAGCTTGTGTGTACAGCACAAGCATCTCGTCCGTGTAGTTTTTCGGAGAACCTTGTAGGTTTCTACCAACCACTTCAACTTGATACCACCAGTGCTAAATTGATCCTGGGGTATCGAAGTAAAGAAGTCCCTAGCGGTTCTCTTATTCGTTGCTTCCGACGGAGGAGCAATTACCGGCCGTCCCGTCACCGGTAACCCTAAGATGAACCCTACATCTTCTAGGGTAATTGTCATCTCTCCGAGAGGGAAGTGAAACGTATTCGTTTCACTTCTCCACCTTTCAACAAGGGCACCTATTAAGTGCCGGTCAAGGTGTTGAAAGATTTGCCCATGCGTGAAAATCTCAAACCCAATCCCACGCAGTAACCTTTTCTGGTATTTGTTCAACTTCCAGGCTTTGAAATTATCGGACACTTCTACTGTGTTGAGAAGTGCTCTTTCCTACGAATTAATAAATACAATTTAACCAAAACAAACGGTATACAATGTTCGTAAGAATAGGAAAGTTGATAAAATAAGGATCTTACCCCACCATCCCATAAGAGCGTACTGACATGGTTTGCTTGGTCATATAATACGGAGGGATCTTCTGGTCCAGGGTTAAAATCCATTTTTTGCAACTGAAATTATGGAAAAACGGCAAGGTTAGAAGCGTAAAAATTCTCAAACATACAACGCTAGCATGTGCTCACATAAGTTGACATGCTGTATATATGCAAGTGAAATCACATGAATAAATAATAACAAGCAATACACATATATTGACAAACGCTAGCACAATCCACCGCATACATATTCAAAACCATGCATAAGCCGCAATACTCATAACAACTCTAGATTATGAACGAATAAAGGATTGGATTGTGAACTTACGTGATTGATGAGACGATTAAAGGATTTCTTTGGAAGAAATTGCGCAGATCTACTTGCCAACGCCGCTAGAAAAATTGTGAGAAGAAAGAATGAATGAGTTTTGAAGAAAGAATGAATAAGAGTTTCGGAAGGTTTGTATGAGGGTCAAGTCCGCTACATAGTATAGCGGACAGAAAAAACCGTCAAGTTGTCTGCTACACAGTATCGCGGACGGTGGGATAAGGACAAAGCAACAGTCCTGTCGCCCCAGGACTGGTGTGACAACTGTCAGGGGGGTTGTGGATGACTTGACCACTGTCAGTCAAAAAGTCGTCCGCTACACAGTGTAGCGGACGACTTTTTGACTGAC
>JAVXUP010004281.1:0-36088 GCA_033070095.1 Escallonia herrerae | reverse complement strand
GTGTATCGCTATGTGGTCGAATAAGAGTTTTCTACGTTTGTTGTACTATAAATATGGTATTTATCTCTTCACAAAATTAAGAGATAATTATCAAAGAGGTGCAGTATCACAAGAGATAATTCTCATCCACCCATATGTATATCGGATGGCCCTAAGAGAAGGACATACTCTCCCAAGTCAGCCAGCTAGAATTTACTCTCCCAAGCCAAAGCTCTGTCAACCCAAAGACACAAGTTCTTCAAACTGGAGGATACATCATTCAAGTTCAGACATTCAAGCCGTTCGTTGTGAAATTTATTGAGTGTTTGAACGAACTCTGTCAAACCCACCATTTGATCCGAAAACAAGCTATCAAGCCTTTGGTCAAGCATTAATCAGAGAAAAATCAGAGGGCCTTGTCTTTGTATAAATATCTATTCAAAAGAGTGTACTCGCTTTTGAAATCAAAACAAACTTCATTTGTGGCTAATTTTCATGTCTTATTTTTAGACTCAAAATTCATGTGTACAACAAGATTACCTTAGGATTTTTTTAATCCTATTGTAGCTAGAAGATGAAAGCTTTAAGGATCCCCACCTCCTAACCTTAATTTTGACAAAATTCAGAGACAAAAAGATTAGACCTGGTAACATATATACTAGGCTATTTGCATTTCTTGGGGGCATTATAATCCAATTTCCTACTGTGTGTGTGTGTGTGTGTGTGAGAGAGAGAGAGAGAGAGTGAGAGAGAGATAGAGAGAGAGAGAGACGCGAGCACATACAAATGCACACAAATTAAGAATGGAATAAGGGCATGACAATTGAAACCCTAGCTTTGTTGTGAATTTGGATTTAGAGTCAGGCGTGAAAATATGAGCTTTTACTCATGGGTGGTCTTCAGTGGTTGGGGCAGTCTTCTGATAATGGTGATGGCCTTACACTGCGGGTGGTTTATCCACCAAATGAACCTCATACATCAGAGTTGGGGGGGGGATGCTATTTTGGTTTGTTGGGGTGTTAATATGCAAATCTGTAGACCTCGCACATGTTTTGTAAGTTCAACCGATAAGCCTCCTAATGAAGATCTCATTACCAAAATACTCTTGACAGTCCAACTCACAATTTCACATTCTTCCGAGGTTAGACTTTTCTCCATCATTTGAACTGCCTCAACAACCCCTTATAGAGCCAATTTTCAAGAAGCCTTTTTGATTGAAAAAAAAAACATGTCAATGAACTCATACTAAGAAAGCAACAGAACAATGGGCAAAGAGAACTTGCAATACAACCTGCCATAGAAAGATGAGATTAACAATCAAGTGCCCCTCTTTCCACGAGGAAAGCCAAGTCGAAAAGTTCCACTTTCCTACTAGTAGGCAGTAGCAAGGGGAGCTTTCGAAATAGGAGATACATTGATGAGCTTTTGGAGCGTTTTTGCAAACCCCAAAATTTTTCAACAAGTCTACGAAAGGTAAACTTTTGTATAATGTCCATATATGTTGAGGGAGAAAAAGTTGTTTCAGTTTGTTTGGGGGCGTTAATCTACCGACCTACCATTATCGGAGGACATATTGCAAATTAACCCTTCTCTAAAGAGTAACAATGTGCCGAATATTCAACATTCACAAAAACTAGTATTGATCATGTGCGTTGTACGCGGGACCAACAACGGCTAATTAAAAGTTTATACTTATATGTCGAATATTAATAATAAATAATGCTATTTTCAGCTTTTTATGAGGTTTTTTTAAACCATTTTTAGTAACAATGTAAAGAACCCACGTATTGAGGTTTTTCCTACTAAAACTCACCTAGAACAGTATAAAAAGTTATGCGACATAAGAAAAAATACAATATGAGATATAATTATACTTATATACAAATATATACACACACGGAATATTCTATATGACTTATAATAATGTAAAGGGAAGGAAATTTATTTTATTAAATTGTGAAAACATGTTAGAATTATGTAAAATATTGAAAAGTTTCAATATTTGAATAAGATATCGATTAGAATAAGATATAAATTTAAAATTTATGGAGAGAGAGATTTGTTTTTAAGTGGGCATGCTGACGTGGAAGAGAGAGAAAAGTAAAATATATATGATTGGTTGAAAGAGAATGAGATATAAAATTTTTAAATTTACATAAATGCCAAATGTCATAAAGAAATGCATGCCAAGTAGGTTCGCCACACACACACACATATATATGAGAAAAATGAATCTAAGGCTAGTCAGTTGCGTGAGGCTAGCGACTAAAACGATGTAGTTTTGATCAAATAAACATAACCAAAATTTGTTTTTCATTTTTTCTTTCTCTCTCTCCCACTTCCTCCATCCCTCTGTTTTCCTCTCCTAAGTCCTACCCGTCTCTCTGCCTGTAATTTTCTTTTTCTGTTTTCTTTCTCCCATCTTCCTCTAATGACTATTTTTCTCTCTCCTCCAACACATTTCAGATATCTGTGGCGGCGCTGGAGACCCCTCATTTTCCTCCACCAGTCTGGCATGATTAGTTTGAAATAAGAATATCAATTCGAAGATCCCCAATTTGAGAAATTCAATGAAGACTATAATCTACAAAAATCCTATTCAAAATTAAGAAATATGGTTTTCAAATTTTAAAATCTAGGATTGTGGCAGTGATTGGTTACGGCTTGTGACGATGGCCGAATTTTACCGGTGTGATGGTGGTGGTGGTTTGCGATAGAAATGGTGGGTGTGGTGGTGGCTGACGGTGGTTGGATTTTGACGAACAATCACAAAGCTCGTAAGGTAGTGGGCAGTGGAGACCATTTGCGGCAGGAATGGTTGTTTACGGCGGCTAGCGATGGAAGGTTGGTGGTCTACCGTGGCCGGTGACGAAAGATGGGTGGTTTACGGTGGCATGTGACAGGGAAACTGTGGCGGTCGTCTATGGTGTTGGTGGTGTACACTGTTACAACAGGAAGATATGTGATTTATGATAGGGACGATGGGTGTGATGGTGGCGACGGGTTGCTACGACCAGTCTGCCTGACACAGATAGACGGGGAGGAGACAAAGATAGGGGGAAGGGGAGAGAGAGAGAGAGGAGGGAAAAAAGAATTGGTTTTGTTTATTTGACTAAAAAATTATGCCATTTTGGTCGCTAGCCTTACACAACTTACATGAGGGTAGCCTTATATTCGCTTTCCCCTATGTATGTATGTATGTATGTATGTATGTATGTATGTATGTATACACACACACACTACTTATAAAAGTACGAATATGTGTAAATCATTTTTTGGACAAAACTATCCCTACAAAATTTTTGAATGACAGTTTTATCCTTGGTTATAAAAGAAATGAATTGGTGTTAATTTTTTTTATGTGGTTCCTCTTCGAAGTTAATTTCCAGATTCAGAGTTCCTCTTTACAAATTAATTGGAAATCCTTCCAATTTTTTTTTCAACCCTCCGATTTCTTTTAACATCCAAACATAGAAGACACAACTACCCTCATGAATTGGTCGAAGAAGACACACTTGCCTTTAAAATTCATTGGTAAAGAGGAAAATAATGTATCTCAAACTCTCGAACGGCCATAACATCGAGTCTTAATCTTCCCATATGCATCAAATATCATTAATGGGATGATTAAAGAGCCAATGTATGAAGTGCTATGATTATAGAGCTTTTCAATCCTACTCATTATTTTTTTGGTTCATCCTTCACGCCTTATTCCAGAATTTTTTGCTGCAATTCTCACCAAATATGTGCATCATCTTCAGATTGGAGGTAAGTTTTTGTTTCCTTAATTTCCATGGTATGTTTTATCTTATAGTTTCCTTCATGTAAATATGGTTGTGACATAATTAAATTGGTTAATTGGAGCTAGAGTGAAGTAGTCCACCAAGTTTAGGATTTACGCTACACATTTCTTTTCAATCTTAGTTTTAAGGATTTTTTTGCCTCTGGTTCCAAAAATTTCTTTAGTTAATAGCAAATGACATATAGCTTTGAAATGTTTGACATGAGGAACCAATTGTGTGGTGGAACTGGCTGTGGATACATAACTTCATGTCCTCGTGTAGGTATTTTGGATTCATTTTTCGTTGTAATTTGGTGAATTGAAACCTTTTTTGTATATTGCCGAAGGTATACCCTTTTGGACTTTATCATCTTCATCTTTAACCGAAATATGAAGCTGTTTGGAGTATTTGCACTTCAGGTTTTTGTTATTTTGGACTACGGTTAGTGAGTCTTAGAAATGTATATGTAAGTTTCGAGCTTAATAATCGCGATAAAGTATGTGTCTATGTTTGCGTCACACGTTTTCTTGCGTTGAAATGTTTGAGATATTTGTAACACATATTAGGATTGTAACTTTAATGTACGATACCACAAGCTTAGATTACCAGAAACAAGGAAGGGACTTGGGCGCCTACGGTGTAATGATGCATGCTCTTTGCATGTTTGTTCTAATTCCAAAATTATGGCTTTCTGTTATAAGTTGCTTTCTATGTTAAATGACTAAATAGGAGAAAAACCCAAACTTTCTAGCCAAGCATAGAAATACTATTTTTTTAATAAAATAGAATATTTGTTGCATGATAACTTTTAACTATTTTATTTGTAGAGGAAACACTGTTGAGGCTATAGAATTCACCGTGCAGTAGGAGCTTGAAAATTACCGACTACTCGTGCTATGCACGGATAATATAAAAGACATTGTATTTGGTTAGAAAATAATTTTTTATACATTTGCTGTAATATTAGTGTTTAGTATCTATTTTTCTTCATTTGTTGTATTGTGGCAGTGTATTTGGCTTTGAGTCACAAAAAGCTTTATCATTTTAGGGGTGGAAGGAACTCTTCTCGCGAAGTTGTAGTATAAGACACCTATATACGCAAATATTAACAAAAATTCTTGTATATGCACTATTTATGGATTCTGTTATGACCGTTGATTGGCTACAATTTTTGAACTATAATGTTATAAAACATCATATTTCACGTACACCGCTACTAGTATGTGTGTGTGTCTGTATATAATTAGATTCAACCTGACACGTGCCGTACATGTGCAGCCTGGCGTGGTCTCAGCTCGTTCTGGTTATCTCGCGTAGAAGTGTCAAAAGGGCGGGGCGGCCTGCGGGCTGGCCCGAGCCTCTAAGTGAACAGTGACGGCCCACTTCTTTAGGGCTCTGGACCAGGGCTTGGACTAGGCCACATAATCCCAAAAATTTATCCAGGCCCGACCCTAAAAAGCCCGGGTCAAGTCCTAAAAAACGGCTGGCCTGAAACTGGCCCTTTTTTTGGGCCCTAACCCCGGTTTTTAGGGCTGGCCAAGGTTTGGCTCGGGTTTGGCCAGAATTCGGCCCGCATTTGGCCCATAATTCGGCCCTAAATCTGGTCCATTTTTAGGCCTTAAATCTGGCCCTTTTTAGGCCCTAAAGTGGGCTGGCCTCATCAATTTCAAATCAAATTTCCCCCCCCAACGGCAATATTCCCCATTATCTCCCTCAATTCTACTTTTACCCCCCAACAATAATATAACGGCTAGTTTGGGGGGTATTTTGGTCCAACTTAATTTTTTCAACTCTTTTAAGATTTTTTTATACTCTTACCCTCTCCAACAACTATAAACGGATAGTTTTAAGGGTCATTTTGGTCTTTTGTGAACTTTCGAAAATCTATAAATTCACACCCTTTCTTTCTAATTTTTCACACCAATCTTCTTACTCTCTCTTATATAAACATTCTACATTTCTATAAGTTTTGCTACTATTTTCCTCTCCAATTACTACTCTTGCTAATTACTACTCACTAATTCATATTCTTGCTATTTACTACTCTCGTTTACTAATTACTACGTTTCGTAAATTCTAATTTCTAACTGCTTCTTTCATTCATTTGTTACTCTCTAATTCTTTTGTTTACTAATTAGTAATATGTGTATTCTTATTTATTAATTACTATTTACCAAATTCTTTTTAATTACTAACTCTCTCCAATTTTGAGTTACTAATTACTCTCAATCATTAGTTACTCTTTAATTCTTTTTAATTGTTATTTCTAATTACTAATTACTGCTCTTATTTCTGCATTTAGTTTACTATTACTAGTTTTATTTTTCAATCTAGTAAAAAAGTTTAGCGTCAAATATGACTGGATTACTGAAGAAACTGAAGCGTGGATCATCATCACGAAAAAATCATCATCATCATCATCATCATCATCATCACATCACCACCATCACAAGCACAAGCCACCACCACGGTCATCACAAACACCAATCCAAGCACCACCACAACCATTCGTTCCTGGACGAATGAGTACAGGCTGTATGATAGATACCCAAGCCAATTGGGAGTTCAATCAAAACATTCCAGATCTTGAATACACGCTTTCATAAGACCCCCCGCATTATAGTCAAGGACGCAGCTCGGTTGGCGAAGCTACTACTCCATGGCATAATCTTAACCCGATGAGCGGTCATGATGGAGAAGGGCCGAGCAATGCCTCCGGTAATGAGCCAGAAGTCCAAAAGGAAGAAAAAAAGCCGAGTGTTGGAATCATTTTGATGAAGTTATGGTGGACGACGTCCGAAAAGCTCGATGTAAGTACTGCGCTAAATTATTTTCTACTGGTAGTGGTAATGGACATCTTAACAGGCATTACCCTCAGTGTGCACCTCGACAAGGCCACGTCGAACCTACCCAAACACAGTTATCTTTTGACGGTAAGTTATTTGTTTATAATCAGTGAGATCAAAGAGACGGTCTCGCTGAATTTGTTATTCATGATGAACAAGCCTTTACTTTTGCCGATAATCCTAAGCACTCTAGATATATGAACACCTACGTGCAACCTTTGTACAAAAAGGTTACACGAAACACCACTAGATCCGATGCACTCAGGCAGTATTATGCTGCTAAAGCACGCTTGATCGATTATTTTGATATCATTTTGATGGTAAAGTTAGTCTTACTTCTGATATTTCCATTTACTTTTGTTAGTTATGCTTGTGTGACGGCCTATTGGATTGATGTTGATTGGGTTATGAACAAAAGAATCATCGCATTCATTCCTTTTCCTTTTCAGCATGATGCAAATGATGTTGCTAGTATTATAATTAATGCATGTACCATATTTAAAATAAAGAATAAGATTATGAGTGTTAGTTTTGATAATGCTTCTAATAATAAAGCAGCTGTTGCAGCTTTAAAGGAGACCCTTCAACCTGTACTTGATAGTGAATTATTTCATGTTCGCTGTGTTTGTCACATTATTAATTTAATTGTTCAAGATGGTTTAGCTGCTGCAGGAGATATTCTTCTCAAAATGAGGGGTATGACAACATTTGTTAATAGCTCAGGCCCTAGAACACAATAATTTAAAGCGTTGTGTGTTCAATATAATATGCTTCGCAGGAGAGCACTTACAAATGTGCCCCATAGGTGAAACTCTTTATCATATGCTTTTACATATTCTGGCATACAAAGATATCTATATGCATTTTCTACTAATCTCGTTCCCAGCCGGCTTGCCAACTCAGGAGGAATGGCAAATGGCTATACACCTATTTGAATTTTTGGAGGTATTCTACACGTCTACAAACTTACTGTCTGGTACGTACTATTCCACCTCTCATCTCGCTATAATAGTGATGCTAATGAAAGTGGGTTCGCAGTCGACGTGGAGGTGCCACAAAGAATGCAGTCCGAGTCAGATGCCAAGTATGTTGATGTGAGACACAGCAAGGGCAGAGTAAGAGCAGAGACCAAGGACTTCCCAAACAAAGCCTGAGGGTGGCAGTGCTGTGAGGGCGATGGCACAGGATGAATATACGACGACAGTCACAGTCCGATGCTTAGGTCCGGAGTCAGGGTCCTGTATGTTTCTCTCTCTAGGTTTCTAGAGTGAGAAAGTGAAAGTGTTCTAAAAATGTCTAACCTTTCAAATGAATTCTCAAGACCTCTATTTATAGAGGTTGAGATAATGATGTCATCACGCGACACATGGCGCTCCCCGTGAGTGACACGTCACCGAGGGGTCCACAGTTGTCGGTGCTCCACGGACTGTCGAATCGCATATTCACCCACCCTGCCCCGCACAGCATCGCTCTGTCTGGAAAGACTGGCTCCCACAGTGTCGATGTGGCCAGAGAACCCCCTTGATCTAGCCTTCAATCCAAGCCCTTGTAGAGTCCCACAGGCCTGGCAGTTGTGGGGAAGACCCAACGCCCAACTACCAGGCGGACTAGGTGCGATGCCCTCCGAAGACCTGCTTCCGTCTCGGAATGACCCTGGGATCATAGTCCATAGGGGTGCCGACACAAGCCCCCAGTGCCCGAGCAAGTAGGCCAGTCACGAAGACACCCTGGCGGAGATATGTCCCGGAGGAGTCGCCTATCTCGCAGGTGAGTCCTTGTGCCGGAGCACCCAGAGCGAGTCAAGGTAGCATCCCGGAAGAGCAGTCTACCTGGCGGAAGGGGAGTTACAGAGCTCCCTGACGGATATAGTGTCCCGGAGGAGTCGCTTATTCCCTAGGCTGAGGTAGCATCCTGGATGAGCCGTCTACCTGGCCGGCCGAGGTAGCATCTCAGAGGAGCAGTCTACCAGGCAGAAGGGGAGTTGAAGAGCTCCCTGATGGAGATAATGTCCGGGAGGAGTCGTCTATTTCGTAGGCTGAGGTAGCATCCCGGAGGAGTCGTCTACCTAGCGGAAGGGGAGTTGAAGAGCTCCCTAGCGGAGATAGTGTCCCGGAGGAGTCGCCTATCCCCGTGGTGAGTCCTTGTGCCAGAGCACTTGGAGCAAGTCAAGGTAGCATCCTGGAGGAATCATCTACCCGACTGGCAGAGGTAGTATCCCGGAGGAGCTGTCAACCTAACGAAAGGGAGTTGAAGAGCTCCCTAGCAAAGATAGTGTCCCGGAGGAGTTGCCTATCCCGCGGTGAGTCCTTGTGCTGGAGCACTCGAAGCGAGTCAAGGTAGCATCCCGGAGGAGTCGTCTACCTGACGGGCCAGGTAGCATCCCGGAGGAGCCGTCTACCTAGCGGAAGGGGAGTGGAAGAGCTCCCTGACGGAGATAATGTCCCGGAGGAGTCGCCTATTTTGAAGGCCAAGGTAGCATCCTGGAGGAGCCATCTACCTGGCCGACCAAGGTAGCATCCCGGAGGAGCTGTCTACCTGGCAAAAGGGGAGTTGAAGAGCTCCCTAACGGAGATAGTGTCTCGGAGGAGTCGCCTATTCCATAGGTCGAGGTAGCATCCCGGAGGAGCCGTCTACCTGTGGAAGGGGAGTTGAAGAGCTCCTTGCCGGAGATAGTGTCCCGGAGGAGTCGCCTATCCCTGCGGTGAGTCCTTGTGCTAGAGCACTCGGAGCGAGTCAGGTAGCATCCCGGAGGAGCAGTCTATCTGGCAGAAGGGGAGTTAAAGAGCTCCCTGGCGGAGACAGTGTCCCGGAGGAGTTGCCTGTCCCCGCATGATGTTGCACACTCCGGAGAGTGGGTCGAAGCATGTTCCATGACCAAGGCAAGGTGCACATGATGTGGTAAAAGGATGGACTGATGCAAGGAGCATGGAAGTGTGACAGAAAGCCAGGGGGCGCGACTGTGTCAGTGGCGCGGCGCATGGGCGCGACAGAGTGAGTAAGGTGTCGGGGGCACATCTGTGTTAGTGGCGCGGCGCATGGGTGCGACGGAGTGCGTATGGTGCCAAGGGTACTGTAATGTGATAGGGAGCCAAGGGGTGCGACTGTGTTAGTGGCGCGATGCATGGGCGCGGCGGAGTAAGTATGGTGTCCAGGGCACAGTGTGACGTCTGGGCAACGGGGGTCGCGGAGTGACGTTCGGGCGACAGGGGTCGCGGAGTGAGTTCGGGGCGACGGGGGTCACGGAGTGACGTCCGGGGATAGGGATCACGAAGTGAGTTTTGGGCGACGGGAGTCGCTGAGTGAGTTCCAGGCGACGAGGGTCGCAAAGTGACGTCCCGGCGACGGGGGTTGCGGAGTGAGTTCCGGGCGACTGGAGTCGCGGAGTGAGTTCCGGGCGACGGGGGTCGCGGAGTGAGTCCGGGCTCTTGAAGTGTAGTAAAGATGCTAAGTATGGAAGCCAAAGGCCAAGCCCTTTGGGGGAAGGCCAAGGCCAACCCCAGAGGAAGGCCGAGGCAGACCCCAAGGGGGAGGCTAAGGCCGAGGCCGACCCCAAGGGGGGGCCAAGGCCAAGGTCTACCCCAAAGGGGGGCAAGGCAAACTTTCTTTGGTAGACGCCAAGGTGTGCTGACGGGCGAAGGATGAAGTGCGACGGTCGGAGCATTATGAGCAGTCGCGCAAGGATGAGTTCTTGGTGACGAGGTCCCATAGAAAGAGTGAGAAGTACACGTGACTTGAGCGTGCACATATTGACCGGTTGGAGATGATGAATATTGCATGTTGCTTGTGCGGACGTGTTATGCGAAATGGAACCCGAAGTGGGCCTTTGGGTGCGACCAGAATAGGTTGGGAACAAATAGAAATCCTTAAGATGACTACAATATTAACAAAATGGAGATATGCAGGACCCTTTCAACAAATAGTATAAGAGATGGATAAGAAATTTAATAAATAGGGCAAATTACACTTATGTCCCTGAGGTTAGGGTATAATTACAGGTAAGGACAATAGTTTGGACAAATTACACTTATGTCCGTTGACCAAACGGAATCTTAAAAACCCTAACGGTTTTTGTGAAAAGACATTATTACCCCTTAGTTGAAACCATATTTTTTTAATGCCATTACTTCAACCTTTCCCCCACCCCCCAACACCCCTCCCCTCCCCCCCGCCCCACCACCTTTCCCACACCACCCCCAACCCCATTTCTTTCTTTCAAGCTCCACCTGCGCCACCCCTCCCCCCTTTCCGTCACCCGTCTGCCTCCCTTTTCCCCGTCACCCCGTCTGCCCACAACCTCTTCCTCGGCGCCGCACCCCCGTCTGCCTCCACCTTCCCCTACGTAACCCGTCTTCCTCCCTCGTCACTGGCGTTGCACCCCGTCTTCCTCCCTCATCACCGGCGCTGCACCTCATCTTCCTCCCCCGTCCTCTGCGCTTCATCCTATCTTCCTCCCCTGTCCTCGGCCCGCCATGGCTTGAACCCAGATGAAGATAGAAAGGGGATTTGGGTCAGATTTGAAGTGGAGGTGGTGATGGCGGGTGAAAGTAGAGGTGGGTCTCGTCGGTGGCGGCAGCGGGTGTGGTGAGTACTGAGGGTTCGTTACTTTGTGCGGCGGAGTGGGCGATGGAGCTGCCGGCGTAAAGCGAGGGAAGGGGCTGCTGTGGGGGGTGAGGTGGGGGGAGAGAAGAGATGGAGGGGGAAAGGCGACGTCGCCAGCGATGGGGGCGACGCGGGCAGAAGATTGTCACCGGCGGTAATTTGAAAATTAGGGTTTTCATACAAATCCTAAGGGGTCGTACGTTTACGCAACTTATTTTCGTGTTTTGTATTTTGTTTTTGTTTTCAAGATTTTAGTATTCAGTTGTAAAATCGTATTGTGTACTTTTAGTTTTTCCGTATCTCTTTTTTCAATTTTTTATGTACGTTTACCATTTTATTTTTCATTTTCATCAACTTTTTTGGATTCATTTTTGTATGTTTAGCATTTTTTACACTATTTGTACACATTTTTTTTCCCATTTAACCCTACTCTTAACCTAACAAATTATTTTTATACCCTCCATTTATTTTCCCAAAAACCTTTCATACCCCCTTTTTTACTTCTCCCAATAAAATCATCACTCAACATGCACATTTGTCTGACTTCCCCTTCCCTTTCCTTTCTTCCCTGGGCCCACATTTGTCTGACTTCCCCTTCCCCCTTCCCTTTCACGTGTCCCTGTAATTCCCTTCCCTGTTCGCGGAGTTCCGCTTCCCCTTCCCTGTTATCCCCTTTATCCCCTTCCACTTCCCTGTTATCCCCTTCCCTGTTCGTGAAAAATGGAGGAGATCCCCTTCCCCTTCCCTGTTCGTGGAAAACCCTTCCCTGTTCGAGGAAAATGGAGGAGATCCCCTTCCCCTTCCCCTTCCCTATTCGTGGAAAACCCTTCCCTGTTCTTGGAAAATGGAGAAGATCCCCTTCCCCTTACCTGTTCTAGAAAAATGGAGGAGATAAATATGAGGGAGAGAGAGAGAGAGAGAGGAGAGAGAGAGAGGGGCTCTCTGACATGAATTGTAGCTACTCGTCAGAGGATGTGGCAAAAAATTGTGAACAGTGACACTTGCGTCGGTATTCTCTGACACGGAGAATAGAGAAGCCAGAAAAGGTGAAAACACCCTTTGGGTGTTTTCAGCTTTTTCGTTACTGTTTGGATTTTTTTTTTTCAAAACAGAATTGAAAAAAGATAAAAGTACACGAAAAAAGGCATTTTTTTTATCATCATTACAAAAACGAAAACAAAATTTAGTAAGCGTACAACCCCTAAAAAACCCTAATTCTAATTTGAACATTTAAACCATTATATTGGATATAAGTGTAATTGCCTAAAAAACCTTAATCCTAATTTGAACATTTAAACCATAATATTGGACATAAGTGTAATTACTTAAAAAACCTTAATCCTAATTTGAACATTTAAACCATTATATTGGACATAAGTATAATTTGTCCAAACTATTGTCCCTACCTGTAATTTAAATCATTAACCGCAATAAAGGGCAGTATTGCCATTTTGAAAATACATAACGATGACATCATAAAAAAATACACTTTTTTGACGGAACCCTAACGCATGGATACAAGTGTTACAAAATTAGGATTTTTTGGTCACGGATGTTACATTTTGAAACTCAGTGTCCTTGACTGTAATTACACCATAACCTCAAGGATATAAGTGTAATTTGTCCTAATAAATATTGGAAGAAATTGCCTGTTACTTTTGCTGTGGCTACTTGTTTAGATCATAGGTTAAAGTTGCATGGCGTGAATGTGTCGATGCAAGAGATTGCAAGACTAATGAACTACACACAAGAGGACACAACTACACTCACAACGAAAGTTAGCAAGAAATTTGAGGATCTGTTCAACATCTATAATAGTTCTGCAGATGTGCGCGAGCGAGCTTCATCATCGACTGGTGAGATGTATTATGCGCCATACCTTAAGGGCCTCGAACATCTAGTAGGAAGACAACTACTAGGTGAAGGTATTTCTAATAGGGCATGTTCGTCTACTTTTTCCTTTTAATGAGATTGATTTATATTCCAATTTTAATCATTATGCTAATTTATCGATGTAAGAACATGTTGATTTTAATTTGTTAAATTTTTGGAGACAAAATTAAAACATGTATAGAACTTTAGCCCAAATTGCACGAGATGTACTGCCGGTGCAAGTCTCCACGGTTGCTTCAGAGTCAGCATTTTCAGCGAGCGGGAGGGTTTTGGATGACAGGAGGAGTCGTCTTAACCCCGAGTCGCTCGAGCTGTGTGTATATTGGAAGGATTATCTTAACGCAAAATATTGCGAGCAAGACAAACTGATTGATGATAGGAAGAGCAGTGACTCGAACGTTGAAACACTTGCCAATGATTAGGTAATTTCTTTTTATTTTCTATTTTCCAAGTTTTTAAAATAATTTATTTCACAATATATATATAGTGAAATAAATTATGAAAAAAATATCTATCTTACTTGTAAAATCCTATTTTATATATATAGGGTCGTGATCCATTGATAGCGCTAGCAAAATAGGAGATCTTGCTAGCGCGATCTGGTCGTCCATCTCGAAGGGATGGATGGCCCTTTTTACCATTTTGCCCCTGCTCCCCCCTCCGCTACACTGTCTAGCGGACCACTTTCTTGGGCCGACGTTGACAGCCAAAAATTCGTCCGCTACACTGTCTAGCGGACGACTGACTTCCCTGACATGACTGACACATTTCCACGTGTTTGTACCTTTATTTCTACACACGACGGGTTGTCGGAATTCCTCAAGCTCCTTGGCTACAATTTTCTTCTCCTTCGGACTCGCTTCCATTTTCAGCTCCCTTCAAGCTTCGAGTAAAACTTGCTTCAAGCTTCACTCAAGTAAGGTAAGTTTGCGAATGGTGAAGTTTTCTTTATGGATTGACTGGTAAAATATAATTTTATTTTGTTCGGACAAAAAAGTATAGTTTTTTTTTATGTTCTAGAAATTTGTCACTGTATTCTTCAATTTGTGATGTTCTAGACATGATGTTCATAAAAAGGTGTAATTTGTTAACTCTAAATAAATTCATTATAGTTTAATTCGATTTTTTGGCATGATGAATTCGTCTATTTATCTTAGTAATTTTAATTTGTTATGTTCAATAAATTAATAATTGTTAATTTGGAGACACTTTCAGGGGTTATGCATACGGTATGTTTGTCATCCTAAATTGGTCTATTCGCCAAGGTAATTTTTAGGTAATATTTTCAGTTAGAAATGCCATTTGATTGTTAAGCGTAGTCTATTTCTACACAGGTCTTGTTTCACAATGTCTGATTTCGTGTCGAGCTCCAACGTCCCCGTAGATGCTAGTGATCCGTATCTAGGACGAACGTTTCAAACATTGGAAGAAGCTGAAGAATGTTTTCGAGCGTATTCATTGAGGGTTGGTTTTGGCATTAGAATAAAGACTACAAGAACAAGCAACGTAACAAAAAAGATATGCTCTCGCTTATACGAGTGTCATAGGGGCAGAAATCCACAGCAAAATGAGACACGCGTAGGCAATGATGACAGTGATGACGAAATAGGATATTCGCGTAGAAGACGGGACTGCTTTGAGCGCACAAATTGCCAGGTCAAGATGTTCGTAAGCTACAAAGCCAATCATGATCATTGGCTTATTACCAGCCTGGAACTGGCACACAATCACCCGTTAGTAACTCCTTCTAAGGTGAGTCAGATGCATCAACACAAGAAGATGGGTAAGGTCGCGAGGAGCCTAATTCACACAATGAGCAATGCGCGAATTGGACCTACTGAGATTGTTAATGTTCTTGCTGAACAGGCTGGGGGAATTCAAAATTTAAACTTTAACACGACAGACGTTCGTAACGCGGTCCGAACCCATAGACGAGCCGCGTATGACCTCAATGATGCGCAATCGACAATGAGCCTATTGAAACGGATGCAGATGGAGGACCCGCAGTTTACCTTCGATTATAAACTTGACGACGAGCATCGAGTTAGTACAATTTTTTGGGTCGACGGTCGTTCGAGGCTAGCTTATAAGCATTTTGGGGATGTCGTGACTTTCGACACCACATACCGTACCAACAAGTACTCGATGCCGTTCGCTCCTTTCACCGGCGTCAATCATCATTATCACTCCATCCTGTTCGGGTTCGCCTTGTTAAGGGACGAGAGCGAGGGTTCTTTTGTATGGTTGTTTAGGACGTGGCTGGAAGCAATGAACTTCAAAGCACCCAAAGTGATCATCACCGATCAAGATTTGGCAATGAAGAAGGCTATTGCGACCGTCTTCCCAGACACTCGGCACAACTTGTGCACTTGGCACATAAGCAACAAATACCCGGAACGTCTGCATCACGTGTACGCAAAGTATCCAGACTTTAAACAGGATTTTGACAAGTGCGTTACCAAGTCGTTAACGATTGAGGAATTCGAGGAGAGGTGGGAAAAGCTTGTTCGGGATTACTCATTGCAAGACAACGAGTGGCTCCAGCACTTGTACGAGCGCAAAGAGCAATGGATTGGCGTTTACACGAGGAGGTATTTTTCAGCGGGCATGAAAACGACGGGCAGGAGTGAATCTATGAATGCCACGTTCGATAGTTATGTGGGTACAGCTACCAATTTGAAGACTTTCGTTGCATCCGCACAAAAAGCGGTAGCTTCGTTGTTCGTAAAAGAAAGGGCTGCCGACTTTGCAACAACGTACAAACAAAGGAGAAGGTTGCTCGAGACCCCGCTGGAGCTGAACGGTGCCAAAGTCTATACGAAGGAGATCTTCTTGCTATACCAAGTAGAGCTGCGAAAATCGGGACGATACAGTATAAACAAGGTGGCAGAAATGTCTACGCGTGAGTACAAGGTTTATTCGCTCGTGAATGACCTCGTCCCTGAGAAGCTGCGCAGAATTTATACGGTGAGCCACGACACATTGACGGACTCGGTGACGTGTGTTTGCAAGAAGTTTGAGTTCCATGGCATCCTGTGTAGACACATTCTGCGGTTTTTCACCCAGAAGAATATCAGGACAATCCCCGATAAATACGTCTTGCCACGGTGGACGAAAGGTGCAAACAGGTTGCACGGTACCATTTCCTTTCCGGAGCACCCGTATACTGACTTTGAAGAATCAGAGACGTTGCGGTATAATCATCTGGTGACGATGTTCACCCGTTTGTCCGTAAAGGCTGCTGCTACAATGGTCGGTTATAAACATCTCCTCGAGGTAGCTCAGCAGCAAGAGCCCATCGTCGACCAGTTGGAAGCAGCTTCAGTCACAATGCGGTTGACACCGAGCCTACGACGGAATCCGAAGATGACGAGCCGGGGGAGGAAGGCGACAATGATATCCGGCCGTTGGATCCAATTATATCGCAAACGAAAGGCCGCAAGAGATCTACGCGGATGAAAAGCTCAATTGAAACGGCAACTCAACCTAAAAAGCTGCGAAGGTGTGCATTGTGCAACAAAATGACCGACCACGACAAGCGGAACCATTACAAGGCACTGGGGATAAGTCCAGGGGGTTTGCAAGATGGGGAAGAAGATGACGCCGAAGATGAGGACGAACAAGCTGCAGTGGACCTTTAATTTTTTGTATAAGTTTGACATTTGTAATAATTTTTATATAAGTTTGACATTTGTAATAATTTTTTTCTAATAATTTTTCGACCGAATACTGGAATTTTTTTTCTTCTGATGTAGCAATTTCTGATGTAGCGGACGGATATGCATAGCCCTAATTTTTTGGTCTTCATTTATGTCCGCTATACAATGTAGCGGACGTCATCGCAGAAAAACTTTTGGTCATCATTTATGTCCGCTATACAATGTAGCGGACGTCATCGCAGAAAAACTTTTGGTTTATTTATGTCCGCTATACAATGTAGCGGACTGAATCGCAGAAAAACTGTTGGTTTTCATTTATGTCCGCTATACAATGTAGCGGACCTCTATCCTATTATATATAATAATCAAATTGGGCAATCAGCTTTTATCAGTCCGCTATATTCTCTCTCTCTCTCTCTGAACATCTAACCCAAGCCGCTACCCCATCTACGGCGACCCACATCTCCGGCGACACCACCGTCCTCCCCTCATCGCCGACCTCGATGGCTTCTGGATCGGAGACCACCTACGATTTTATTGGCAACTTGCACCTGGCAGGCAAACACTTTTTCAAAGTCATGATGCCGGGATTTGAGAATGAACTTGTAGGCCATCCCTCTTTCTCTGTATTTTCGTGTGTTAAAAGTTTGATCTTTTGGTTAAAAACTAACCTATTTTTTGTATTGTGTTTGTTAGGACATACCGGAAGCCTTTACCAATCAATTTACAACAATTCAAGATTATATAGCCGCAAGGGGGCCTGGCAGGTTGAAATCAAGCTGAAGCCCGGCCGACCCCAAAAAAGCAATTCGCAGAGGGTTGGAACGTCTTCGTGCGCCAGCATGGCCTCGAACTCGGGGACTTTGTAGTGTTTGAACACCTTGGGTGGTGGGATTTTCAAGTTGTAATCTTTGATCGGAGCGCTTGTGAAAAAATTTCTTTCCCCCAATGTGAACCCTAATTTATTATTAATAACCAAATTTATTGTATACATGTTCATTATGTTTCCAAATTTTTTCTCGCTTAATTGTGCCGTTTGAGATACCCTCAATATATTGAGATCGTTGATTGTGAATCGTACATTATTTATTGTTTATCGATATTGAGATTGTTGATGCCGTCGCTAAAACAAGTCTTCGGGTGCCAATTTATTAAAACTGCATCACGCTACATTGTATAGCTGTACTATATAGCGGACACCAAAGTCTAGCTCTACAATATAGCGGCTATAAGGCCTCCACTTAGGCCGGGGTTGGGGAAGGTCGGAACTAAGTGTCTGGTTCGTGCCAACCATTTTCTGGTCCAAGTTGCAGACAATGATCTGCACCACTATGACGTGAGATCCTCTCAGCTGTGCACCTCGCCACATTGTGTAAGTTGTGCACCTCGCCACATTGTGTAGCGGACGGACCAGCAGAATGTCTTAACCCAACACTTAGAAAATTTTCACTTCCCCCACTGTCCGCCACATTGTGTAGCGGACGGAGCAGCAGAAACTCTTAACCCAACACTTAGAAAATTTTCACTTCCCCCACTGTCCGCCACATTGTGTAGCGGACGGACCAGCAGAATGTCTTAACCCAACACTTAGAAAAATTTTTCACTTCCCCCACTGTCCGCCACATTGTGTAGCGGACGCTTAGAAAATTTTCACTTCCCCCACTGTCCGCCATATTGTGTAGCGGACGGACCAACAAACACTCAACACTTAGAAAATTTTTCACTTCCCCCACTGTCCGCCACATTGTGTAGCGGACGGACCAGCAGAAACTCTTAACCCAACACTTAGAAAATTTTTTCACTTCCCCCACTGTCCGCCACATTGTGTAGCGGACGGACCAACAGAATGTCTTAACCCAACACTTCCCTACTGTCCACTACACATTTTGTTTTCCACCTTTCAATCATTCTCAATGAGAGCCAAAAAAACCAAACTCAAATCAATCAAAATCATCTTCAACGGAAATCAGACAAATCAATCAATCAATAATCTTCAACACAAATCAATGAGAGCTTTCTAAATAATCATAGTTTATTAAAAAAAATTGACAGTGTAATGGTACAATGTCAACTGGGGGAATCATGTTGGGAGGGATTCTCGGCATTAGCCGGATTTACAATATACCTAACCGCTCTAGGCCGGCCTTTCATAATTTGCCAAGCCATTCTATATCTAAAGGTGTCTACTTCTGCTTGGCTCCACACCGCCGCCTTGAGGCTCTCGGACCGGCAAATGTAATCCATGTACATGCAAAGGAAAACGCCGCAGTCCGAAGTGTTACGTTGCTTGGGCCTCCTCTTCTTCAGTCGCCAATCGAGCTTTGGCCGCGCCGGTACAGGGTTACCACGGATACCATTGACCATTGCACAAAATATATTCTGCGAGAAACACAAAACGGCGTAAGACACGAGTTAACATTTATGCCAAGTTACAATAACTGTTAAACAACAATCGTAATATTACCATTGAGTCCAACTGGGCTTTGTACATCTGCAGCACAGGCATGTGGGCGGTATCGTCGTGGAGACTGTCGATCACCGATACGACTTTCTCTACCGGTTCATAGCAAACCAAGTACCAGTGGCTTTCCCCTAAAAATGGGATTAGAAACACGTCGGCAACACTTGCGCTCACTGGACTATCCCTAGCAAGATACGCTCGTAGGTTAGCGGACGGTCTCCACTGGCTCAACTTTTTCTTCCGCCTTTGCTCGACCCACTCATGCCATTCAGACACTAGGAGGCTATGAAAAAAGGCATCCACCAAAAAAACGGCCGGGTACTCGTTCAGCCGCTCCCGACCCCTTTCCTTCAGAATCTCCACGTATGTGGAGATGACACCGTTGTCTAACCAACTCCCCGGAGCCAGGGAGGCCATTTCTCCCCACTCGCAAGTGTAATCCATGCCCTCCGGATGATTCACACTATACAACGCTTTGTCCCGGGGGAAGCCGCTAAAATAACGCTCTCTGATTATTTGGCATTTATGCGGCTTTAGGGGCTTCACTGGATGCCCTTTGCGATATTGCCCTCGGGGGTCGACGGGGGGATATTGCACTCCTTCGGGGGGGTCGACCGGGGGATATTGCCCTCCTTCGGCAATAGATGGTCCTGCCCACGGGACAATGGGCAGTGTCTCCGACAGACTGATGTGTCCGAAACCCCAGTCTTGCGTGACTTGACTCTGAGAGAAGGGTTGGGGTTCCGAGTCCAATAGCAAAGAGAAGGAGGGCGCACTGTAGTCTTCCCACGGCGCTTGAGCCTGGCCCATGGTGCTTGGCGGTCCCCAATCACCACCCATTCCCGGTACAGAGGGACCACCATATCCCTGGCTCACTCCCGAAGTCTGTCCCGAGGGATCGGTGTATCCCTCGCTCACATATGGGGGCTGCCACCCCGGATAACCCATTCCCGGGCTGACGCCGGAAGGCTGGCCCGATGCTTGGTGTAAAAAATTCCCGCAGCCATACGCCAACGCATCAGCCTGTTGGCGAAGCTCCTCGCCCATTGCATCCACCAAATCCTTCCGCTCGCGCAACTTCTGGAAGAAGGCGAACGAGGCATTAACCTACATCCAGAGAGATAATAAATAAGTAACTTCATACACAGTTAGAATCATCAAGTTCAATTAAAGCACTTATTGGCCAACTTACCAGATTGTATGCCATGTGCTCATCGATCTGACCCCTAGGGTGGTACTTCTCCCCGCGTTCAAACCTTACTGGAGCTACTCTCCTCCGGGTGATGCGGTAGTACCACCCATTGTACTGTTCGATACTGATCACGGGGTCAGGGGTCAGGCTCCGACACAATGGCCGCCAGCGTGTCCTGCCAGGAATCCCAAACCTCAAGTTCTCGTGCGCACAAGTCGTGCGCATTTGCCTTGCCAAACCGAGGGACACCCGGTGGGTTCCTGTTAAGCCTCATATCCGGCGCGCCGGCTGGCAACCCCTGCAGGCACTCAAAATGGCGCATAGCGCGATCTGGCAGCTGCCACTCTGCGACCTCGAAGTGGATCAGGGGTGTGCGTTGCAACCCGGAGAGCTGTTTGTACGGTGCCCATCGCATCTGGCCAGGAGATAACGAGTCGAGCTCCCCCCGATAGTACGTAATGTTGTGATGGGGATCGTCTCTCCTCTGGTAGTGGCTGTCCTTCCGGCTGTACTCCCAGGCGCACAACCGAGGCCACACATTATCGGTTCCGTCCCTACGCGTGGGTGCGCCGGTAGCAAGGTGTTCATAAGACCACACCTGAGAGCAAAGACAAATTAAATAAAGTATCGTCAAATTTTATTGTCAATTCAACCCAAAAAAAAAGAAACGAGCAAGTAATCAAGAATTGTATGATATACCTGCAATAGCGAGAGACATGCACATATCGCTTTGGAGTCGGGCCTCGTTGCCTTGTGCAATGCTCGGTAGAGGTACGCAAGAGTTGCGGCTCCCCAGGCATAATCCCCAACCTCCAGTAGGTTACCCAACAACGGTAAATATTTGACGCTGACGGTATTCTTCGACGTTGTTGGGAACAGAATTGCCCCCATCACCCACAAGAGGAAAGCTTGTGTGTACAGCACAAGCATCTGATCCGTGTAGTTATCCGGCAGAACCTTGTAGGTATCTACCAACCATTTCAACTTGATACCCCAGTGCTAAATTGATCCTGGGGTATCGAAGTAAAGAAGTCCCTAGCGGTCCTCTTATTCGTTGCTTCCGACGGAGGAGCTATTACCGGCCGCCCCGTCACCGGTAACCCTAAGATGAACCCTACATCTTCTAGGGTAATTGTCAGCTCTCCGAGAGGGAAGTGAAACGTATTCGTTTCACTTCTCCACCTTTCAACAAGGGCACCTATTAAGTGCCGGTCAAGTTGTTGAAAGATCTGCCCACGCGTGAAAATCCCAAACCCAATCCCACGCAGTAATCTTTTCTGGGTTCTGTTCAATTTCCATGCTTTAAAATTATCGGATACTTCTACCGTGTTGAGAAGTGCTCTTTCCTACGAATTAATAAATACAATTTAAGCAAATTAAACGATATACAACGTTCCCAAGAATAACAAAGTTGATAAAATAAGTATCTTACTCCACCATCCCATATGAGCGTACTGATATGGTTTGCTTGGTCGTATAATACGGACGGATCTTCTGGTCCAGGGTTGAAATCCATTTTTCGCAACTGAAATTATGCAAAACGGCAAGGTTGGAAGCGTAAACATTCTCAAACATACAACGCTAGCACAGTCAACGCTAGCATGTGATCAGATAATACTCACATAAGTTCACATGCTGTGTATATGCAATGTACATAGATACAAACAGACACGGAATGAGATTTTACAAGTGAAATCACATGAACAAATAATACGCAATACACATATATAATCTATATATATGTATAGATACATTGACAAACGCTAGCACAATGCACCGCGCACACATTCAAAATCATGCATAAGCCGCGATAACAACTCTAGATTATGAACAAATAAAGGATTGGTTTGTGAACTTACGTGATTGATTCGTCGAATAAAGGATTTCTTGAGAAGAAATTGCGCCGATCTACTTGCCAACGCCGCTAGAAGAATTGTGAGAAGAAGGAATGAATAGCAGTTTAGAAGGAATGAATAAGGGTTTCGAAGTAAAGAAAGGGAAAAACGGTCCGCTAGACAGTGTAGCGGACGACTTTTTGGCTGTCAACGTGGGCCCAAGAAAGTGGTCCGCTAGACAGTGTAGCGGAGGGGGGAGTAGGGGCAAAATGGTAAAAAGGTCCGTCCGCTACACTATTTTGCGGACGACTGACAGCGCCGCAAAAAAAAAGGATCTGGGCCGTCCATCCCTTCGGGATGGACGGCCAGATTGCGCTAGCAAGATCTCCTATTTTGCTAGCGCTATCAATGGATCACGACCCATATATATATATATATATATATATATATATATATATATATATATATATATATACATATATAATAGAGTTTTACAAGCAAGATAGATATTTTTTCATATATATAAAAAAATAGGTAATTTTGTCTATTTGTTTACAAGCAGCCGGTCCCAAGCCTGGATAAAAGGAGTAGGGCCTATGAACAAATTTATCTTCAATTTAACGCCATCAGTTTGAATATTTGAATGTTAGAAATATATATTATATACACACATATTACTACATATATGTGTGCTTGCCTAGGAATTTTTAGTTGTTTTATTTGCTTGTGTACACATATATGTGATAATATGTATATGCTTATTATTACATTACAATTTGCTTACATAATTTGAATAACAAAAAATTTAAATAAAAAAAGGCAGTGGGCCCGGACCCAGCCCTAAATATATAGGGCCAGGGCTTGGACGGGACTAGGTACCCCATTGATCCGCCCCGCCCCTAGAGTTGTCAAAGGGCCGGGCTTGGGCCGGCCCAGCCCAAGCCCATCGGGCCTGCTGTGGGGCCGGGGCCGGGCCAGTGGGGCTGCCAACCGGGCCGGGCCTGCCGAAGGCAAACCTAGGCCCAGTCCAGGCCCTGGCCCTAGGCCCAATATCTAGGGCCGGGCCCGGGCCCTTTTTTTTTTTTTTTTTGTTATTCAATTTTAAATTTCATCTCTAGGCAATATTCACAATTTAACGAACCTAATCTTTATCCTTTTATTTCATTATAAGTAATATACATATATATGTATGTATGTATATACATATTTATTTGTTAGCCATTATATTTTTTATTATATGTTAAACATTTTCATACTCTTCTTGGTGAGCTTTATTAATAAAATCTTAACACATAACAATTTATATAGAAAAATAATAAATGTATTCATAGGCCCTCCTCCTTTTATCCGGGCTTGGGACCGGCTGCTTGTAAACAAACAGGCGAAGTTACCTATTTTTTTATATATACGAAAAAATATATATCTTGCTTGTAAAAATTTATTTTATATATATGGAAAAAAGTATATTTTGTGAAAAAATTTATTCTTAAAATTCTAACAATCAAAATAATAATGCATGTCTATCCAAAATATCAGCAATCAAAGATCAAGAAATCTGCAACGTCAACCAAAAGGATCAAAAGAGGAAAATAAAAACAAATTACCTAATCATCCAGAAGTACTTCAATATCCGAGTCACTGCTCTTCCTATCATCAATCGGTTTATCTTGCTCGCGGTATTTCGCATCAAGATAATCCTTCCAACATACACATAGCTCGAGCGACTCGGGGTTAAGACGACTCCTCCTGTCATCCAAAACCCTCCCGCTGGCTGAAAATGCCGACTCTGAAGCAACCGTGGAGGCTTGCACTGGCAGTACATCCCGTGCAATTTGGGATAAAGTTTTATACATGTTTTGATTTTGTTTCCAAAAATTTAACAAATTAAAATTAACCTGTTCTTGCCTTGATAAATCAGAATAATGATCAGTATTTGCATATACACCAATCTCATTAAAAGAGGAAAAAGTATACGAACCTGCCGAATTAGAAGTACCTTCACCTGGTAGTTGTCTTGCTACTAGATGTTCAAAGCCCTGAAGGTATGGCGCATAATACCTCTCAACAGTGGATGATGATGTAGCTCGCCCGCGCACGTCAGCAGAATTACGATAGACGTTGAACAAGTCCTCAAACCTCTTGCTCACTTTTGCTGTGAATGCGGTTGTCTCCTCTGCTGTGTAGCACATTAATTTCGATATCTCTTGTATCGAGGCGTTCACGCCATGCAACTTTAACCTAGGATCTAAACAAGTAGCCACAGTAAAAATAGCAGGCAGTTTACTCCAATATTTATTAAATTTTTGATCCATCACTTTTACTATTTCCTTAAAGGGTCCTATATATCTCCATTTTGTTAACATTGTAGCCATCTTCAGAATTTCTATTACAGCGAGAGGAGAGGTGGGATAGTACGTACCAGACAATAAATTGGTAGACGTGTAGAATACCTCCAAAAATTCAGCTAGGTATGTGGCCATCTGCCATTCCTCTTGAGTTGGCAAGCCGGCTGGGAACTGGGTTAGTAGAAAATGCGTATAGACTTCTCGGTATGCCAGAATGTGTAAAAGCATGTGGTATGTAGAGTTCCACCTGTGGACCACATCTGTAACTGCTCTCCTGCGAGGCATATTATATTGAACACACAACGTTTTAAATTGTTGTGTTCTCGGACTCGAGCTATTAACATACGCTGTCATACCCCTCATTTTGAGAAGAATATCTCCTGCAGCAGCTAAACCATCTTGAACAATTAAATTAATAATGTGACAAACACAGCGAACATGAAATAATTCACCATTAAGTACAGGTTGAAGCGTCTCCTTTAAAGCTGCAACAGCAACTTTATTATTAGAAGCATTATCAAAACTAACACTCATAATCTTATCCTTAATTTTAAATGTGGTGCATGCTTTTAATATAAGAATAGCAATGTTCATTCCATCATGCGGATAAGGGAAGTGCTCGAAAGCGATGATTCTCTTGTGCATAACCCAATCTGCATCAATCCAATGAGCGGTCACACAAGAATAACTAACAAAAGTAAAGGAGATTGCCAAATATCAGAAGTAAGACTAACTTTACCGTCAAATTTATCGAAATAATCGATAAGGCGTGCTTTAGCAGCATTGTACTGTCGGAGTGCATCGGATCTAGTTGTGTTTCTATGAACCTTTTTGTACAAAGGTTGAACGTATGTGTTCATATATCTAGAGTGCTTAGGATTATCGGCAAAAGAAAAGGCTTGTTCATCATGAATAACAAATTCAGCGAGACCGTCTCTTTGCTCTCGCTGATTATAAACAAATAACTTACCGTCAAAAGATAACTGCGTTTGGGTAGGTTCGACGTGGCCTTGTCGAGGTGCACACTGAGGGTAATGCCTGTTAAGATGTCCATTACCACTACCAGACGAAAATAATTTAGCACAGTACTTACATCGAGCTTTTCGGATGCCGTCCACCATAACTTCATCAAAATGATTCCAACACTCGGCTTTCTTTTTTTCCCCTTTTGGACTTCTGGCTCATTACCGGAGGCATTGCTCGGCCCTTCTTCATCATGACCAGGCATAGGGTTGAGATTATGCCACGGAGTAGTAGCTTCGCCAACCGAGCTGCGTCCTTGACTATAATGCGGGGGGTCTTCATCAGGCGTGTATTCAAAATCTGGAATGTTTTGATTGAACTCCCAATTGGCTTGGGTATCTATCATACAGCCTGTACTCATTCGTCCAGGAACGAATGGTTGTGTTGGTGCTTGGATTGGTGTTTGTGATGGCCGTGGCGCTGGCGCTTGTGCTGGTGGTGGTGCTTGCGATGATGATGATGTTTTTCGTGATGACGATGCACGCCTCATTTTCTTCAATAATCCAGCCATATTTCACGCTAAATTTTGTAAGAGTAACTAAATACACAAGTATAAGAGTAGTAATAAGAAATAACAATTAAAAGAATGAACGAGTAACAAATATTAGAGAGTTAGTAATTAAAAAGAATTTAGTAAGACTAGTAATTAATAAACAAGAGTACTAATTAGTAAATACTAGTAGTAATTAGTAAGAGTAGTAATTGGAGAGGAAAATAGTAGCAAAGCTTGTAGAAATATAGAATGTTTAGGTAAGAGAGAGTAAGAAGATTGGTGTGAAAAATTAGAGAGAAATGGTGTGAATTTATAGATTTTAGAAACTTCACAAAAGACCAAAATACCCCTACAAACTATCCGTTTATAGTTGTTGGGGAGGGTAAGAGTGTAAAGGAGTTGAAAAATATAGGTTAGACTAAAATACCCCCCAAACTAGCCGTTATATTGCTGTTGGGGGGGTAAAAGTGGAATTTTGGAAAAGGGATGGAAGAAAGGGGGGGAAAAGCAAAAAATTCAAACAAGTGGTGGGGCCAAAACCGGGCCGCCAGACCCGGGCCGCAGACCGGGCCAAACCGGGCCAGAACCGGGCCGACTTCGGGCCGGGCCAAACCCGGGCCGTTTCCGGGCCGGGCTTTTTCGCAGAATCTGAAGGCCTGGTCCAGGCCCAGGCCCCAAGCCCGCTTGTGCTGGGCCGCTACTGTTCATGGACGGGGCCGGGCCAGCCCGGGCCAGAACCGGGCAGGGTCGGGCCAGCCCACGGGCCGCCCGGCCTTTTTGACAACTCGCCCCGCCCCGCCCCGGTTTCCACTCTCTCTGGCCTGGCCCCGGCCCTTTTTTCTTTTGGCCGGTTGGGCCCGAGCAGCCCGGCCTAAGCCCGGCCTTTGACATCTCTTATTTATTTTCGCGTGTACGTATGTATATGCCTGCGCACGAAACTCTGTACTTCCAGTTGTATATGCCGCTTCAGTCTGCAAATAGAAGCTCCTGAACATCAAACTGCAAACAGCAGCCCATCACAAAGAAATTAAAGGAGATGGCACCTCCAAATCCAACAGTAGCACCGTCATCATTCAAGAAGAAGAAGCAGAAGAAAGGGGCGGCAACCGAGCAGAACCCTAGCGTTGCCGAAGCTACCCGGATTCGCATATCAAGAATACTTCAAGAGTTTCGCACATCAGACAATGAAGGTAAATTATCAAAATTTGGAAACAAGTTACAAATGCCCCTCTAGCGAAAATGAAATAAACTAAGTTGTTGATTGGATTGAGAACATTGAAGATCTGCGTTTTGGTTAACAACTTAAAGAACTGTGCAGTTTGTGTCTCTTTGACTTCTTGGGTGGTGTCTGTTACATTTTCTCCGAGGATGGTGTGTAGTACATTCAACTTGCGTGTAGTGTGCTTGTGTAGGGGTTTTGATGTTGCATAGTGTTTGTCGGTGGCCGTGTTACTTCTTCCGCTTCGGATTTTCTACTTGAACTTTTTGCAAAATCCTAGGATAGATTCTGGTACATGAAAAACTCAAATAGCAATCGTACTTAAAGAATTTCGCACATTGAAAGATGAAGGTAAAGTACCGTAAGTGAGTCCCATAAAAACGATTTAGTTGCTCCATATATGAGGTCATTCTTTTAGCCAATGCCGTCGGTGCCATGTTTCAACAGTTTCTTTTCTTATGTTGTTTTCGTCTTCCATTTCCCCCCTTACGTAGATTTAGTCAATGCGATCTATACCAGAAATGCTTTGTATTTGATTACACTGCCCCGATGCCTTATTTTGGCATGTCTATAATCTGGATCATTTTTGTGCCAAATTTCATCTTTTAAGTGACAACAGTAAACTAACCTTTGTTCTCCTGTTTTGGGGTAATAAATTTTCCACTTATAATCTTTTGTTTACGGACATGAGAGAAATAATTTTTTGAGTGCAGAACAAAACATGTAAGTCCAAGAACGTAGATAAAGGGGACACAAGGCAGAGAATGCACATAATGGGATGCACATGTGCTCATGTATCAGTCCCTCACTTTAGATGTGCTTATGTTAAAATGGATCGTGTCTACTGTCTACCAATTTCTAGCATCTACAGTTGCTTTACATTTCATATAGGTAAGTTATTAAAAGTTCGCTTATATTAATTCATTTTTCTCTGAATCGATGCAGTTTACACGTTCGAAGAGAACCTCACAAATTTTGAACGTGCTGCTGTCCATATGCTATGCAAGAAAATGGGAATGAGGTCCAAAAGTTCTGGGTGAGCATGGGTGGTTATAACTTGTGTCTATTGTATGACTCCAACACATTGAGATCATATATAAAGTTTGGGGGCCCAAGTTTACCTGCTTTGTGGTTTGCTTACATTGTATGATACGGGGAATGCGGGATTTATTTGTGCTTAGTCAGTTCACTTTTGGTGTTGTGGTTTGCTTAGGATGAGTTCTCCTGTTTGGCAATATCTCCACACCTATTATATTTTCCTATACATAGGTGTTGAAGCATGATATATGTTGTTGGCCCATTCTCTACCAACTTAAGCTTTTAGAGTAGATGGGAACTTAACATGGTATTAGAGTTCTGGTTTGGCAAGTTCGCGGGCTCGATTCTTCCTGCTTTCATATTTGGTCTCCCTTTATTGCATTGCAATTTTGCACTCAATTCATTTGTGTACTTGGTGGTGGTGCACCTTGATTTGTCTCTTCACGTGCAATCGGGGTTTGCATGTGAGGGGAAGATAAGAAAGGGAAGAAAGGGGAGGATAAGAAAGAGGCTCTACAGACGTAACTAATGTTATGACTTCTCAATGCTAATTAAGTTGAACACCATTTTATGAACAACATTTAGGTTGCTATACTTAATGATGTAGTATGCTTTCTGACTACAGGATCCAATGGGGGGTAGGGTGGGGAGGGAATTAGGTAAGCCTGGTTTGGTCTTTTCTATTTAGACTAGAGGCGTTTCGTTTGGTAATTAGGTTGGCCATTGAAGTTTGTATCTATCTAACCTGACTTCTTTTAGGCGCGGGGATCAGCGGCGAATTTCTGTTTACAAATTCAAAAAGAACGTGGATACGAGGACGGGGAAAGAGGACCTTACTTCTTTTACGTTCTCAAATGAGGCAAAGGAGGTTTTGCAGGATTTGTTTACCCGGTATCCACCCAACGATTGTGATGTGGGTGAGGAAATGATGGGAGAACCTAGTGGAAAGACTGATAAAGCACAAAAAAAGAAGGATGATACTTTTTGCAAGCCTTTACTGAACAGGGCTGAAATAGCGAAGAAAGTGGAATCACTTGCTACTAGAGTGGAAAAGGCCCCAAACTTGAGACAGGTTCTGGATATACCATGTTTTTGTCTAGACGATTTTTCTGGTTGGATATTATGCTCTTATTCTTCTGCTGTCCTCTACCCATGAAAAATTACTGTTTTTCTCTAGTGGTGTTGGTTGAAAATTCATTTTCGTATTTTTCTTGCAGATTACTGAAGTGAGGTCTAGGCTTCCAATTGCGTCTTTCAGGGATGTAATTACATCAACAATAGAATCCCATCAGGTTCATTTATGATTTTACGTATCCTTGTTCTCATACGACACATCTATGTTGTGTATGTCTATCTGAGTTTGTTTTTGTGTTCTTTTCTGCGTAATTACTTATCTTCTCTTTGTAATTTCCTTTTCGACAAAGTTACTTGATGGTCAGAATAGTAGAGCGGCCTACAACCAACACAATTGTTAGCATAATAGAATCCAGGAAGTTGGTGAAAAAGACACCTGGCTACTGGGTAGATACTCCTTGTTTCCTACTTCGCTTGTCTGACCTAGGATTTGGATGTATGGAATGTGAGATCCAGGATTTTTCTTCAGCGGGGTCTAGTTACAATATAAACTCAGTTCTGACAAACATCGAGATAGTTTAATTCTAACTTTAGTAGTAATAGTGTTATAAAAAGCGCGCATAGGCGCTAGGCTCACCCAGGCGCACCCCTTGCGCCTCGCCTAGGCCTAGGCCTAGGCGCAGCGCATTCGATTAGGCGCGCCAAGGCGCTAGGTGCACAGCGGGGCGGGAGGTGCAGGGCTAGGCTCACGAAATGTGGACTGTCCATTTCTCTTCCGGTTTTTTTTAGCTCCACTCCACTAATACACTAAACCTAACTCTAAAAATGCCCAAATCAAAAATAGCTTTCACGACTCAGTCAATCAGCTCTCAAATCTTGGCGTCAGCTAGTCGCCTCCGTCCCTTGCTCTGGTGAGTCATCCGGTTGTCACCAAGCCTTCTCCGGTCGCTGCCGGTATCCTGCGTACCTCTTTGCCACCGCTGCTCCAGTCGCCGATGCAGACGCCAACGCAGCTGCTTCTCTCTGTTGCTGCTTGCTAATCTTCGGCTCCAGCTCCAGTTGCCGACACTGACGCCGACCAACTGCTTCTCTCTGCCGCTGCTAATCTTCTGCAGTCTCTTCATGGGTATACTCATCTTATTGACTGCTACAAAAATCCAAAAACCCCATTAACTCGTGATCGTTTATCATCTCAATGCCAATGACTAATGAGGAAGATTAACAAATAGAAATAACCAAGTTAGCCTTTAGATGAACAGTGTTCTCTGCTTTAGTTTAGTAAAATCTATCGCAATGCTGAATCTTGTAATTACCCATTGTTAAAGCACTAGCAAATATGTCGGAAACTTGTTAAATTATGATGTGATGGAATTTGAAACTGTTTATAGTGTTTGGAAGTTTGTTAATTATCATGTTCTTTTTTAATTACACAATTTTATTGTTTTAGTGTGTTAATTTTTATTTATTTTAATATTGCGCCTCACTTCAAAAAGGCGTGCGCCTTGTGCCTAGGCTCCAGGGATCTTTTGCGCGTTAGGTGCCTTTAACAACATTGAGTAGTAAATAATTTTCTCCTCGATTCTTGAAAAAG
The DNA here is from genome assembly GCA_033070095.1 of Escallonia herrerae. Classification (NCBI taxonomy): domain Eukaryota; kingdom Viridiplantae; phylum Streptophyta; class Magnoliopsida; order Escalloniales; family Escalloniaceae; genus Escallonia; species Escallonia herrerae. Next base: position 5,059 of record JAVXUP010004281.1, on the reverse strand, counting down.
CAGATTATTGTTGGACCTACAAAAAGTTATATAGAATTTATGACGCTGAAAATGCTCCAAAAACTCATGTATCAGAGCGAACCAAGAACCAGGTGACCCTGGGCTAAGCTATCATATTTGCAAAAGCCACATTACATATTAAGAAGTGCTGATGTGATTTAAGAAACTTGCTATGACTAATTTTGGCAAGGGGTTATGGCTTGCAATACTTGTATGCGTACTAAGAACAAAGAAGGTCAGGCATGGCTGGTTGGAAAAATGTAATGCGTTCCATATATTATTGGATATGTCTTTTAAACATGCAATCCAGTTATCCAAAGGTCATATTTATAAAAAAATATCCCAAACCAAACAACTAGAAGTGCTATCAGTTACAAGCTTAAGCTAATGGCCATACAATTTTTTCGTTTCTCTGAGCCATTTTCTGTGCATAAGCTAATTTTTCCTCCTTTACATGTTGGATGAGGGAGGCTTTGTGATTGGCTTTATAAGAGGTTGCCCATGAAATTATATGTACTTGGCCAGGGAGGCTTTATGGTGAGGTCGTGAACCGGGTTGTTATAGTCTTATAGATGGTAACCTCAACTCTCAAAAGCTCAGGCTAGGCTATCTAATAGGCTGCTGAAGGTTGGGACAGGAAGGATGTATTGAATCAGGGCATCTTGTTGGGCTGCTGGTATTATTTAACCATGGTTACAAGCGAAGACTATGGGTAATGTGCGACTAAGGTTAAGACTAAGCCTTAATAAGGATGCCAAGGGATAAGTAGGGGAGAATCTGAGATCCCATATTCGACGAGGGAGCCGTTGTGATTGGCCTTTGCTAAGCGTGATAATATTGTTGGGCCCATTCTCTAACTGCTTAAGTTTTCAGAGCAAATGGTAACTTAGCATGGTATCCGAGTTTTTGTTATGCAATGTGTTGGGTTCGATACTTCCCGCCTTACTGAGGCCCAACTTATATATTTCCAATATTTATGCACTCAGTGGTGCACCTCGATTCATATCTTGTTATTTTGTCTCTATATGTGCAATCCGGGGCTTGCACGTGAGTGGGTGTGTTAAGCATAAAAATAATGTTGGACCCATTCTCTAACAACTTAAGTTTTTAGAGCAAATGACAACTTACAGCCTTTCCTGCCAATGAACAAAAATGCTAACAGGAATCCTTATTTTTGCATAGGATAAGCATCACTTGACCACCCTGTTTGTTTTTTGTGGCCTTAAAAATAGTTTATACTATTTCTTTCCTAACAATTCTTAAAGTTGCCTTAACTCATGCCAATCCATGTCTTTGTGCAGGTTGTGCTAATATCTGGTGAAACTGGATGTGGGAAAACCACACAGGTTCGTTTTTGTATTTCTGTCTTTCCTGAGATGCTTGATGTAACTTGACTACATGACAGGAACATTATTGTACACATGAATGAGAACTTTCTATTGTTCACCCTGTTCACTTGATTGAATTGGGTTAGTAGACATGGACTACGAGTATACATGATAGAGGGGCCAGATCGCCTTTAGCTGTGCATAATATGCAATAAGGTGGGGGAATTGGTAGACCAAATTTTCTTCCTTGCCAAGTGGCTCGTAGTTCATAGAGCTTCCTGCTTGCCTTGTTCAGGATCCAGTGCATTATGTTGAGGTCTTTAGGGGATTTGTTGCATTGAAGCTGCCTAGGAAGGTGGCAAAATAGGAGGGAGCCTGAGTCTTATGTGGTCAGTATTGGAAGGAAAGGAACAAGTGCACCTATTAATGATGGAGCTCCCGCTGCATTGCCTCCACACTTGTTTTTAGGCTTAATGAAGATGTTAGACCACGATCGGAGCAATTGTTAGTTAGTATGGTAACTCTGCTTTTCATTGTTGCTAATTCAAATATCCTGCTCTCATGCCATTTTGAGCACCTTTGGTTTGACGATGGGGGCTTGCATGTGAGGGAAATGTTAAAACATGATACTTTTTGCTGGACCCATATGCTTTGACAGTTTAAGCCTTAAGCTTTTGCAGCACTAGATAATTTAGTGGAGGACTTTCTGGATCAACTGGTGAGTTTTTATATGAGTTTTGTCTTGGGCTTTGGTGGATCTTCTTTTTTCTGTGGTTGGGTTGTTTGGATTTTAAGAGATTGTTTTGCTTTGGCCAAGACTACCTTCCCGGGGCACCTATTAATGATGGAGCTCCCGCTGCCTTGCCTCCACACTTTTTTTAGGCTTAATGAAGACATTAGACCATGATTAACATCGGAGCAATTGTTATTTAGCATGATAGCACTGCTTTGCGTTGTTGCTGGTTCAACTATCCTGCTCTTATGCCATTTTGAGCACCTTTTGGTTTGACGATGGGGGCTTGCACGTGAGGGGGAATGTTAAAGCATGATACTTTTTGGTGGACCCATATGCTTTGACAGTTTAAGCCTTAAGCTTTTGCAGCACTAGATAATTTAGGGGAGGACTTCCTGGATTCAACTGGTGAATTTTTATATGAGTTTGTCTCGGGCTTTGGTGGATCTTCTTTTTCTGTGGTTGGGTTGTTTGGATTTTAAGAAATTGTTTTGCTTTGGCCTAGACTGCCTCCGTGGATCTTTCGTCTGCTTATGGTGGTTGTATTCATGTAGTATATGTTAAAGCGCGATATGTATTGTTGCGTAGCCACTGGAAGCTTACTATGGTATTAGAGCTCTGGTGAGTCTCGCAGCTTGGATGTGGTCTCCTTTAGGTTTGCTTGCTAGTTAAAGCACAAATGCTTTGTGCTGTTTGTGCCTTGGTGAGCACCTTGGGTTCATCTTTCTCTAGCAAGCGGAAACTCGCATGTGAGGGGGAGTGGTGAACATTTTTACTCTCTAACATGTGCATAGCTGTGGCCCCATCACATGATGTCTGAATACAATTTGACTTTCAGAAAGAGTATGATGCTTCATGATGTTGGCTCTTTGCTGCAGAAATTCCGTAATTCAGCTTTTCGTAAATCATTTTGCATAATATCGAGCATCTTTTTAATGTATTGTATTTGATTGCAGGTCCCCCAATATCTTCTAGATTATATGTGGGGCAAGGGTGAGGCATGCAAAATTGTCTGTACTCAGCCACGACGAATCTCCGCAACATCAGGTGTCTACTACCCCCCATAGTTAGAGTTCTATTCCTTTTTGCATCAGTTGCTGGGTATGTATGCTGATACTTTGGTGTTTTATTTGTAGTTGCTGAGAGAATCTCTTCCGAAAGAGGTGAGAATGTTGGAGATAGTGTTGGATACAAGGTAATATGAGCATTTTATCTTAAAAATGGATGCTATAGTATGTGCAGTAGTGGCAATACATGAATTATTGTTTTCATTAACATCTAGCCTAGGATTTCGTTTCTGTTTCACTTCTTGGTAGTGGTACATTTGTAGTTCTTTCAGCGTAGCAGAGCATTTTTTCAGAGGAAATCGTAATTATAGACATCAGGAATCTGTGTAGCAAATAATCTCCATAGGTACTTTGGTTTAGTTGTAAAAATATTGAGATCCCTTTGCTTCTGATCATCCAGTTTACAAGCTGTTGGGAACGGGAGGGTTGGGGTATAGCAACCCACAAAGTGAAATACAAGAAGCCAAGCCTGTGAGCCAGAAACCACCTCTGCCCCCAAAAGGGACCACCAAAAGGTCATTTGGACAGCCCAGTGTCTTACTCTAAGAGTTATTTACACATCGCATGACATCTCTTTTTATTGTTCTTCAACTTTGGAAGCTCCGATATTCCTTGTATGTTGAGATCAAAAAGAAAAAACAATAAGAAAAAGCTCCAGTTGCCCCAGCTAGTGACGGGAAATAGAGAGGCTTAGGTGGTTTGCTAGAACAGATATCGCAGCCATCCATAATGAGCTTGGTGTACAAAGTCTCAGCCGTTATGACTGAAATCCCGGTGTAATGGATCAGCTGAAATAACTCACTCAGTACTCCTTTTAAGAGGAAAATCCGTTGACTTTAGAAATTGTGAGGGTCTATCCTTTGTAATAACTGTCCATTACGACGAACTTGCCAATAGTGAATATGAAATAAAGGGTCTTCCCGGCACAGATATTCATTCGCTTGTAAACGTTCTGGTGGAAACTGAAAGGAATCTTAAAATGGAAGAAAGGGGCCATTTTACAAATAATCTGTCAAGGATCCATTCGGGTTTGGGCAGTTGCTGAACCGAAACCGTGGGTCTGTTCGATTTTATTGTGTTATGATAAATCGACATTATTGCGGACGGCGATCTCGCTGAAAGATAGGCAACCCTGTCACATGGCCGCTTCTTGCCGTTTAACAGGAGAAAGGTGCCCCTTTGATCTTCCCAAAGTTTGGTAATGGCGGTCTCGTTTTCAGCGGTGTTGAAAACTTTAAAATTGGGACTGTAACTCTCTTCATATGGAAAACAAATTGGGTGCAGCTTTTGGAATTGTGTTTTTGGTATATCCTAGCCTTTGAAACTGCCGGTGTGAATTTCTTAAGTGTCAATCAGATGGTGCATGCTTGGTTTTCACGTGTTGCCTTACAGTGTTGATGCCTATGAAGCACGGACACCTCTTCTAGGTGGAGGTATGGTGTCCTAAACGGACGGACACCCCGACACCCTCCGGACACCGGCCGACACGTGTCGGACACCGCCGATCGGTGTCAGAATTTTTTTATTTTTTATTTTAATTTCCGACACCGTGTCGGACACTTCCTCGAGGAGTGTCGGACACGGCGTTGTGCAGTGTCGGACCGTTTGGGTCTAATTTGGAATTTTTGGAACTAATTTTTGGGGGGTGCCCTAATCTGTGCACTGATCTGAGCCATTACCATCTGCTTTACTCACCTCACGGGTGCCGTCTCCTTCCCTCTCACTTCACGGGTGCCCTTCTGAGCCGGAGCTGTAGCCGGAGTTGTCACTGGAGCTCACTAGCCAACATTCTGAAGCCGAAGCCGACAGATCCAGTCTCCGTCGTCGTGGCCAGCTGCTGTCGCCGTCGCCGTCGCCGTCGCCCGACTTGATCGTCGCCGGAGGTCCTCCGCCACCATTGCTGACCCACAGGTCCTTCGTCCTCATCTCGT
>JAVXUP010004280.1:0-36144 GCA_033070095.1 Escallonia herrerae | reverse complement strand
ATTTTGTACCATGGTCAACTCTGTCCGTGATGGAAGAGTACCGGCAAGCCCAAAGCTCCAATACCGATTGAAGAAGAAGAAGCCCAAGCAACGTAATACTTCAGACTGCAGCGTCTTTGTCTGCATGTACATGGATTACATTTTTCAGTCTGAGAGCCTCAAGGTGGTTGTCTGGAATCAAGAATGCGTGGACGGCTTTAGATATAGGATAGCTTGGCAAATTATGCAAGGTCAGCCTAGAGCGGTTAGGTTTATTGAAAATCCTTCTAAGAATTCGGGTGACGATGAGGACCCCAGTTGACATTGTAACATTCTAATTAGTTTTTTTAATAAATCTTGATTATTCAGTTGAAAGCTGTCATTGATTTGATTGGTTTGATTTGATTTGTGTTGAGATCAGTTAATTTGTATTGAAGATGATTGATTTGACTGATTTTCGTGGTTAAAATCAGTTGACATTTGATTTGTGTTGATTTTTTATTACATTATATTTTTGCTTTCATTGAGACTGATTGAATGGTGGGAAGCAAAATGGAGCAAGTCTTGTAAACGTTACTGATGCACCATCCGCTACACAGTGTAGCGGACAGGTAGAAAACCAAAATTTGTCCGCTACACAGTGTAGCGGACGGGTAGAAAACAAAAAAAATTCTAAGTAGATTAGACAGTCTGTTGCGCCATCCGCTACATAATGCAGCGACAGATAGAAAACAAAATTTTTTTCTAAGTGTTGGACATTAGAGACTCTGCGGCGCCGTCTGCTACACAGTGTAGCGGACCGGTAGAAAACAATTTTTTTTTCTAAGTATAGGAAATTAGACAGTCTGCTGCGCCGTTCGCTACACAGTGTAGTGGACAGATAGAAAATCAAAAAATTTTCTAAGTGTTGGAGATTAGACACTCTGCTGCGCCGTCCGCTACACAGTGTAGCGGACGGGTAGAAAAAAAAAAAAATTCTGAGTGTTGGAGAGTAGACAGTCTGCTGCACTATCCGCGACACAGTGTAGCGGACAGGTAGGAAACCGAAAATTTTTAAGTGTTGGAGATTAGACACTCTGCTACGTCGTCCACTACACAGTGTAGTGGACGCGTAGGAACCGAAAAAATTTCTAAGTGTTGGAGATTAGACACTCTGCACGCCGTCCGCTACACAGTGTAGCGGACAGGTAGGAAACCAGAATTTTTTTTCTAAGTGTTGGAGATTAGACACTCTGCTGCGCTGTCTGCTACACAGTGCAGTGGACAATGCTAACTCTATTATTGTTTTTATGAAATTAGCAACGGAATAAATGTTTTAGCGACAGAATCAACAACCTCGATATCTCAAATGCACGCTTAACAATCAAAAATCATCAATTAACAACCTAAAATCAACGATCAATAATCACAATTCTCTAATGCAAAATTAACAACCTTAAATTAGTTCAAATAACAAAAAAAATTTCAAATTACACAATTGTTCAAATAACACAAAATTAGGGCTCAGAGTTCAACATTGGGGGGGGGGGGGAAGCTTTTTCACAAGTGCTATGGTCAAACACCGTCACTTGAAAATGCATATGCCCCATGTGTCAAAGACTACAAAGTCCCTATAGAGGTCATGCTGCTGAATTTGTTCCAACCTTCTTCGAAACTAATTTGCTCTTGGCCGCGCATCTTCTTGATTTTAACAAGCCATGACCCCTTGCGGCTAGTTAAAGTTGCTTCGAACCAAAGTGTGGTCAGCAATCTGCAAAAGGCTACCGGTATGGCCTAACATATTCATAATACAGTAAGACAAGTAAGTTGTTAACTAAAGATAAAACTTTTAACACACACGAAAACACAGAGAAAGAGGGATGGCCTATAAGTTTTGTATGAAAACCAGGCACCATGACCTTGAAGAAGTGTCTGCCGACTGAAATGTCCCTGTTCACCGAAGCAGAAGCCATCAGGATGGATCTGTAGTCGGAGGTGGCCTTGCGTCGAGGGGAGGACGGTGGTGTCACTAAAGATGTGCGTTGCCGTAGAAGGGGTCGCGGGTGGGTGAGATGTTCGAGACAAATACAAAAATAGGAGAAAGAAGAATAGCCGAGGTGTTGGACTTTTAAACGGTGCAGGACGCGCCCGCTACACAGTGTAGCGGGCACAAAGAAGACGAAAAGCTTTCACTGTCCGCTACACTATGTAGCGGACGTGGCAAATTAAAAAAAGAACTTAAACAAAGGATGGCTCTCATAGGTCCATTAGAAATAAAATTCCAGTCTTCGGTCGAAAGATTATTAGAAAAATTACAAAAAATTATTAAAAATATCAAAAATTATAAAAAATTAAAGGTCCACTGCATCATCTTCTTCCTCATTTTGCAAACCCCCTGGAGTTATCCCCAGTGCCTTGTAATGGTTCCGGTTGTCATGGTTGGTCATTTTGTTGCACAATGCACACCTTCTCAGCTTTTTAGGTTGAGTTGCCTGTTCAATAGAGCTCTTCATCCGCGTAGATCTCTTGCTGCCTTTCGTTTGCGATATAATTGGATCCAAAGGCCGGATATCATTGTCGTCTTCCTCCCTCGGCTCGTCATCTTCTGATCCCGTTGTAGGTTCGGTGTCAGCTGCATTGCTGACTGAAGCTGCTTCAAACTGGTCGACGATGGGCTCTTGCTGCTGAGCTACCTCGAGGAGATGTTTATATCCGGTCATTGTAGCAGCACCCTTTATGGACAAACGGGTAAACATTGTGACCAGATGATTGTACCGCAACGTCTCTGATTCTTCAAAGTCAGTATACGGATGCTCCGGAAAGGCAATGGTACCATACAACTTGTTTGCACCTTTCGTCCACCGTGGCAGGACATATTTATCGGGGATTGTCCTGATATTCTTCTGAGTGAAAAACCGCAGAATGTGTCTACACAGGATTCCATGGAACTCAAACTTCTTGCAAACACATGTCACCGAATCCGTCAATGTGTCGTGGCTCATCGTATACATTCTGCGCAGCTTCTCAGGGACGAGGTCATTCACGAGCGAATAAACCTTGAACTCACGCGTAGACTTTTCTGCCAGCTTGTTTATACTGTATCGTCCCGATTTTTGCAGCTCTACTTGGTACAGCAGGAAGATCTCCTTCGTATAGACTTTTGCACCGTTCAGCTCCCAGGGTCTCAAGCAACCTTCTCCTTTGTTTGTACGTGATTGCAAAGTCTGCAGCCTTTTCTTTCACGAATAACGAGGCAACTGCTTTTTGTGCGGATGTGACGAAACTCTTCAAATTTGTATTTGTACCCACATAACTATCGAACGTGGCATTCATAGATTCACTCCTGCCCATCGTTTTCATGCCCGCAGAAAAATACCTCCTCGTGTAAACACCAATCCATTGCTCTTTGAGCTCGTACAAGTGCTGGAGCTACTCGTTGTCTTGCAATGAGTAATCCTTAACAAGCTTTTTCCTCCTTTCCTCAAATTTGTCAATCGTTAAAGACTTATTAACGCACTTTTCAAGTCATGTTTAAAGTCTGGATACTTTGCATACACGTGATGCAAACGTTCAGGGTATTTATTGCTTATGTGTCAAGTGCACAAGTTGTGTCGAGTATCTGGGAAGACGGTAGCAATAGCCTTCTTTATTGTCAAATCTTGATCGGTGATGATAACTTTCGGTGCTTTGTTTTTCATGGCTTCTAGCCACGCCCTAAACAACCATTCAAAAGAACTCTCGCTCTCGTCCCTTAACAAGGCGAACCCGAACAGGATGGAGTGATAATGATGATTGACGCCTGTGAAAGGAGCGAACGGCATCGAGTACTTGTTGGTATGGTATGTGGTGTCGAAAGTCACGACATCCCCAAAATGCTTATAAGCTAGCCTCGAACGACCGTCGACCCAAAAAATTGTACTAACTCGATGCTCGTCGTCAAGTTTATAATCGAAGGTAAACTGCGGGTCCTCCATCTGCATCCGTTTCAATAGGCTCATTGTGAATTGAGCATCATTGAGGTCATACGCGGCTCGTCTATGGGTTCGGACCGCGTTACGAACGTCTGTCGTGTTAAAGTTTAAATTTTGAATTCCCCCAGCCTGTTCAGCAAGAACATTAATCATGTCAGTGGGTCCTAGCCGCGCATTGCTCATTGTGTGAATCAGGCTCCTTGACCTTACCCATCTTTTTGTGTTGATGCATCTGACTCACCTTAGAAGGGGTTACTAACGGGTGATTGTGTGCCAGTTCCAGGCTGGTAATAAGCCAATGATCTTGCTTGGGTTTAAAGCTTACGAACATCTTGACTTGGCAATTTGTGCGCTCAAAGCAGTCCCGTCTTCTACGCGAATATCCTATTTCGTCATCACTGTCATCATTGCCTACGTGTGTCTCATTTTGTTGTGCGTTTCTGCCCCTATGACACTCGTATAAGCGAGAGCATATCTTTTTTGTTACGTTGCTTGTTCTTGTAGTCTTTATTCTAATGCCAAAACCAACCCTCAATGAATACGCTCGAAAACATTCTTCAGCTTCTTCCAATGTTTGAAACATTCATCCTAGATACGGATCACTAGCATCTACGGGGGTGTTGGAGCTCGACACGAATCAGACATTGTGAAACAAGACCTGTGTAGAAATAGATTACGCTTAACAATCAAATAGCATTTCTTACTGAAAATATTACCTAAAAATTACCGTGACGAATAGACCAATTTAGGATGACAAATATACCTTATACATAATCTCAAAAGTGTCTCCAATTTAACAATTATTAATTTATTAAGCATAACAAACTAAAATTACTAAGATAAATAGACAAATTCATCCTGCCAAAATACAACAAACATATCTCAAAAAATTCGAATTTAAATAGGATAAATTTTTTGAAGTTAGCGAACCTAAAAAAAATAAATTTGTTTAAAGTTAACAAATTAATTTCTAGAACATCACAAATTGATGAATAGAGTGACAAATTTCTAGAACATCACAAAAAAACTATATTTTTTGTCCAAAAAAAAATATATACTTTATCAGTCAATCCATAAAGAAAACTTTCCCATTCGCAAACTTACCTTGCTTGAGTGAACCTTGAAGCAAGTGTTACTCGAAGCTTGAAGGGAGCTGAAAATGGAAGCAAATGAGTCTAAAAGAGAAGAAAATTGTGCTGAAAGAGGTGAGAATGTTTTGATGAATAGGCAATACTGTCCGCGATACTGTATAGCGGACAACATTAAATGTACAGAAATTCATGGAAGTGTGTCAGTCGTGTTAGTCAAAAGTCGTCCGCTATACAGTGTAGCAGACGACTTTTTAACTGGCAATTGTTAGGACAAAAAGTTGTCCGCCGTACAGAGTAGCGGACGGAGGAGGGGGCAATTTCGTAAAAAATCCCGTCTGCTACACTGTGTAGCGGACGACTGACAGTTTTTGTAAAAAAAAAGATTGCGCTAACAAAATCTTCTATTTTGCTAGCGCTCTCAACGGATCAGCTCCATATATATATATATGAAAAAAATGAATATGTTGCTAGCTTAGGCAACTTGCCTAAGGCTAGCGACTAAAACTACGTAGTTTTGAACATTTTTTTGTGATTCTTTTTTTTCTTCTTGTTTTTCCACTCCCCATCGACAGACACACTCCCCCCTCACATTCATTAGATTTGCCTTGCGCCATCTCCGGTCACCCTCCACACTAACGACCCCACCATCTAAAAATATGCCATAATACAGAGACTCAACACTGTCATTCTCCATCTTCAACCTGTCTCTTCCCCCTTCCTCCAAATCGCCGGCGTCAATCTCATGAGAGATGATCATATTTTAGAAGCGGAGAAGAAGATGGGAGATCCTTAGTTCTTCAATTAACCTACACAACAAATTTTTAAGTAATTTAATCATCCAATTTTTGAATCTAATGTGGTTAGTTCTGAATTTACCTTGTTGGTTGATGATTGTTAGTTAAAGGTGGTTGCCGGAATGAGGGGTTCAAAAGGTCATGGTAAAGTTCGGAAGGTAACGTTGCTGGTGAAGTGAGGTGGGTCCTGATGGTCGTGGGTGGTTCATGGTGGATGAAAACGGTTCAAAGTGGTGGTAAAGTGGTGGGGTGGTGGATTGCTGGCGACGGTGGTAGGCGATTGGTGATTGTGTGTTGTGCCCGTGTTTGGAGATCTAACAATGAGAGGGAGTTTTACGGGGAGAGAAAAATATATATAAAAAAAGACAACTGATCAACATTAACTAAAACTACGTTGTTTTAGGTGCTAGCCTTAGGCAAGTTGCCTAAGGCTAGTAGAGAGAGAAAGCTCTCCTCTCTCTCTTTTTGTCACTGAAATGTATGGTGGTGGCACACTTTTGTGTTGATGATGATGGTGTAATGGTGGATGGTTGCAACAGAGTGTGGCGGGGTGTTTCCACGACATTGCTGGTTGGGTGAGTAGTGGGGCAGTGATGGATATGTGATAGTGGAATGTGGCAACGGTGGTTGTCGGGTGTGAGTATAGTGGACAGTTGGATATCCGATGGTGGCGGTTATGGCTAATGAGGCTATGGTGGCCATAGGTTGGGATGACGATGGTTTGTTGTTGGCATAATAGGGATAATGATTCGTTGGTGTAGGTATGGTGGTCATCAGATGTAAGATTGTAGTGGTGGTTTGTTAGAGGGGGGAAGAAAACAAAGAGAATGAGAGTGGCCAAATTACTCATGGATTAAGCCACTTAAAGGACTTGGAATTAACGCAAGCTGACGGAATGACTTAATTGGACAAATTGACGAGTCCAATGATCACCTTGACACAAATCAAAGTTCAGTGACCAAAGTTAAATTTGCATTATGGTTCGGTAGTCAACCGAGTAGTTAACTCTTCTTGAATAAGTTAAACCTCAAAAATTTTTCACATTTATGCAATTTCTTGATTTCATCATCCTTTTTGCTCCTTTCATTTGCATTTCTTTGTCAGTTTGATTCCGTACTTACCCATTTCTTCCCCCTTTTTATGCTTTTCCCATCAATTTTCTGGTCCTGTAGTACTCTATTAACCCAAAAATTGCAAATATGGTTAAACGACGCAGCAGAGACTGAATTGGTATTATCGACTCCCTAGGCAGGATCAAGTGCTTGAAGAGCATATTTGTTAGAACCTGTACGATTGCTTTATATTCTCGACTCCCGTCCGATTACTTTGACAAGATATTCCCTTCATTATTCTTCCTTTGTATTGTTTACGGAATCTACTATTGATGGTTAGTCAAAATTCATCTTTACAAAACTGGACGTAAGAGTTTATTCTCGTCCTCAAAAGTATTTTTTTTCCTCATCAGAGCATAGTGAACATTGTAGAATTCAAAATCAGAGAACTTAATTGACTATTATTTTCACCAAAAGGAAGGACTACTCTTCTAACCAAAAACTCTTGAACATTTTTTGGCTTCATCGTTTATACACTTTAGGTGTGTAGCTCTTAATTACCTTAATAAGATCTCTCTCTCTCTCTCTCTCTCTCTCTCACACACACACACACACAACCCCCAGCTCGTGCCACCTAAAAAATACAAACCCTTGTGTTATATATAGAGGCTATGGGTTTTGTTGGCTATAGTAGTAAAAGATTTAGAGATTATCCCATTTTTTTCCTCTAAACATAGAGTTCATCACATTCCCACTTTTTTTCTCTTCTTTTTTAATAAGATTTTGCTTGTTATTCTTTCATATGTACATTACTAACTTTGCTGATAAAATTATTTTCCGGCTGTGCTCCGGAAGCTTGAAATGATGACATGGGGGCGGTAATGTCATGGAGTTTGTTGGCAAGTTAGCACAGTCGCCATTGATTATGATGGTGCTACCTTATCGCCACCAAACGGCGGTAACGACCTATAGATTACTGCTTCGGCTCAATGACGGTGAAAGCTTGTAATAAATTCAGGAAATTCTAGATTCCTAAAATTTCTTTTTCATGACAGTCGAATTTGGAGAACTCTGGCGGTGGCGGTTTTGACACGTAGCCGCCATCGATTTGAGATACAACTGATAATTTCTTGGGGTCAAATGATTAGGCTAGTGGATCCCACAGATGGCGCCAATTGACACAATTGCATAATGCTAGACCAAAAATTAAATAGGTCTAGGTAATATAAGTGCACTAAAAGCAGCCTTTGAGAAGCTAGTCCTACAATAATGGAACCCATGTTGTCACCACATCTAGTGAATCAGAATTCATTACCAGCCTATACTGATGGCATCGCTAATATGCCTGGAACAACTGCAAGCTCAAGCTCATGCAATCAGAAAATCGGATCTAGTTGCCTCTTAATGTAACACCCCAAAAATTTTCTTTTTCTTATGTGAAATCATTATTTTTAAGTAAATAAATTTGTGATCTTTTTTATAATACTGAGAAAATGGTGTTTTGGAGTTTCTGAAGTCTTTTTTGTTTCGAATGAAAATGGGTTTCGCTTCGAATGAAAAGATTTTTTTTGTGTAAAATGAGCTACTGAGGTTTTCGGTCGAATGCAAAAAAAAAAAGGTTTCTGAAGTTTTTAGTTGATGAACAGTAATAGTATAACTTTCAGTCGAATTAAAACTATTTTTGGTCGACTTAAAATTATTTTCGGTCTAATTAAAAGTATTTTCGGTAGAATTAAAGGTGTTTTCGGTCGAATTAAAAGTGCTTTCGGTCAAATTAAAGGTGTTTCGGTCGAATAAAAAGTGTTTTAATTGAGAGAAGAAGTGGCAGAAGGATTGAGTCGAATTAAACTTGTATTGCTTTGAATGAATAGTGTAATTTTTCACCTCTGTTGGATTCGGTTGATAGAAAACTAATTTCGGTCAAATGCAAACTTAAAAATTTTTGTCCCCTATAAATAGTCCTCTTATTTCCTCTCTAGCCTTTTTTTTTGGGTTTTCTTCTTCTTCTTCTTCTGCACGCGCACGCGAGAGAGAGAGAGAGAGAGAGAAGAAGGAGAAGGCTTGGAAAGTTTGGGAGTTCTAAAGTAGAGCTTAAGGAGTGTAATTCTAAAAAGCTTGGCTAAGGTAAGGGTTTATTTTCAAAACTTATATCAGCGATAGACCAATTGCTCATGTAAGTCCTTAGTTTTTTTCGAAATCCTAACTTCTTCAAATGGAGTTAAATGATTCTTCTTTGCCTTTTTGTTTTGAGATTTGTTATGAATAACTTATTCTCAATGCTATGACTTGTGAAATTCAATTTCGTCGAATTCGTTTGACCTTAGAACTTAACATATTGATATCGTTCGTTTCAGTGATTAATAATTTTCATTTTTTTTGTGAACTTTGTATATTGTTTGACAAGTCCGTTATTTGATAATGTTATTTTAAAGCCTTTGAATATGGCTTGACATGCCTGATATCTGATAATGGTTATTTTGAGATTTTGTTTTGGTAATTTTATGAGCCATGTCACAGTGTATGTGACTTATTTCTGACTTACCCACGTGGATTAAAATGTGGGCTAGCTCAGGTGAGTTGAGCTAGAGATCGCGATCTTACTTTCTGAACCGGCCACATAGATCAGTGATGACGTATGTGACCACTTTCTGAATGGCTCTCTTGTGTCTATTTCCGTACTCAGATATATTTTGGCATTTGATATTTGGTCTGACCTCTCTATTGTCTGTCTCCGTACTCAGATATATTTTAGCACTTTATATTTGGTCTAACCTCTGTCAGTCGAAACTTGTGTGCCTTTGAAATCTTGTTATTTAGATATGTTTTGACATTCGAAATCTAGTTTGATTATCAGTTCCTTTGAAAACTTTGTCTGTCTTTGTATTCAAATATAGTTTGAAATTTGAAATTTGAAATTTGGTTTGATATCCATTCCGTTGAGCTTTTGTGTTTCTTAGATATTTTGATTCCGTTTGATTGGTCCTTTGAGCGACCTTACTGGGTATTTGGCTCATTCCCTTATGGTTTTTCCTTTCAGGTGATTAGTAGGTGTGATTTCGGATTCGAAGAGCTAGCTATGTGACCAAGAGTTAGCTGCCTTATTTCAGAGTTAGTATTGACATTTAAGTATAACAACTAAGACAAGTTAGTGTTACTTAGGTTTCGTTTTGAAACTCTGCGTTGGAGAAATTTTGGATTGTATAAAAGCTTTGGGCCCCTATGTCAGATATTGATGTATTTTGGAAATTTTTAGTATATGCTCTGATTGACCGTTTGGGAGATTTATGATAAAATTAAAGGTTTTCTGACTTTTTTTTCTGATATTTTAAGGTTTTTTGATTTTGTTTGGGAGACTTCTGATAACTTTAAGATGTTCTCCGAATTCCGATTATTCGACCGTTTACGCTCCAGGAATAAATAATTTTTGAGGCGTAACACTTAGTATATTAGTAAACTGTGGCAACTTCTTTAAAGATCACCCAGTGACATCTTGCTCAGATGGACTTCGCTCCTCTAGCCCTATACACTCGTCTAGTCAAGTAGGCAGATTATGGGCTTCTATATTGTTCATACAGGCCTTCTTACGGCCATGACCTACATATAGGCTAAAAAGCCTTCTTTATATATATTTGCCTTCTTAAAGGCAAGGGGATTTATATCTTATGATATCAGCGATACCATCGGCTTGATGGCATGTGCCCTTTGTTACAGGGAGGCTTCATAATGACAGTCATATTACAGGCTCAATGTCCCATACCTTCTTATTTGGCACCGCGGCAACAAGTATAAGAACTCTATGTTCCATCAAATCCCCAAGGGTATTTTCATGAGCTTTGCGTTCCATCCGCCCCCAAGGGCTGTCAAACTCCCAAGGGTATTTTCACTAGCTTTACAGTCTATCCCCCCCCCCCCCGGGACGCGTATGAAGAGAACTTTAAGTTTTGTTAAAACCTCGAGGGTATTTTCACGAGCTTTGCGCTCTATCTGCCCTCAAGGGAAGCTACAAGAACCTATGTTCCATTATACCCCTGAGGGTATTTACATGAGCTCTATGTTCCATCAGTCCTCAAGAGCGTTTACCAAAACTCTACATTCCACTAGCCCCCTAGGGCAGTCCCTCGAGGGACGAACACCCCCAAGAGTGACAGGATAGAGATTGAGTTCTATCCGAATGGTTTAGCTACAGTTCTAACTCATGAAACGGCAAAGCACTATGTGACTTCATCCCCCCACCATTCTTTGTCAATTCAAAACCAAGCCAAGCATGAATGTTAGGCTTCTTTGCCAGCTCTTAGCTGATAATAAGAGTTCGCGTCAAAGTAAAGCACAAGCATGATGTGGTCAGCTCAAGCTAAAGAACACACACTTGCACAAAACAAACACCCTCCAAAAGAGAGGTGACCCGGCAAGGGGATATTCAAACAATAAGCACATGCAACAACTTACATCCACAGCTTTGTGTCCTCTCCCTAGAGAGGCTATCATGGGGCACAACTTCTAAAGGATCCAGAGGTTCCTTGATTCGTCTTCCCAAAAATGATTCTGAATAGCCTACTTAGGCGACATTCTATAGACCTAGCTCTCAAGAGCTAGAGTTTCAGCTCCTTACTTGGGCAAAGTTCCATCACTTAAACTCCCAAGAGCTTTGGTCCAAGTACACTGGAGTAGAGAAATATTATTTACCCCTGCAAGTGGATGGAGAATCCCTTACAAACCTAATGCGTGTCTCGGGACACTTGGTATAACTTCCTCAGCTAAACATTTTGGCCAAGGAAGTGGGGGGCTTATGATATAACTCAAATATAGCTGCCAATAATTGGTGGGCACCCGACGTTCCTAGTCAAACTAAGAGATTGGCTATTATCTTATCAGGATTCTAGAAGAGTCCTCAGAGATCGTGACGTGATCTTCGAGGATCCTAACGCATCTGGCCCTACTAGGAGTTTTCTCCTACAACTATATAAATGGGTCTACCCTCCTAGGTATGGAACAATTACGCACACAAAGACAATATTTAATGCTTTTTCAGATTTACTATTATGTAGCTACGCTCTGACTTAAGCATCGAAGATTTCTCCGCCAAGAACCACACCCGATGATCACTCCTTTTTCGTCTTGCGGGTCATCGGTCGAGGCTAGGGTTCCGGAGCACACTCGGAACATATTTTTAGCAGCAACACTAACTAATAGTTGAATGAATCTTGTTAATCTAATTTGATATAGTATAATATTCCATAAATATTATGAAATTCTCGTTAATAACTTTTGCACAAGCTTATATGCTTTCAAAGACCGGGTTTAAATTCACACCTTAATGTACTGGATGCGTACCAATGAGTTGTAATGGATAGATCTTTAACAGTCTTTCATCCTGCAGCAATGACGTTAATTATGTTAACAGAAAAAAGAATATTCTTTGATCCCCTTTAAGAAAACACTTCTGGGTTCGTTACTTTGAACAGAAGGATGTGCAGTCCCAAGTTTACGTATTAAGGAACTGTTTGATAAAACTGAAATTTAAGTGCTAAAAAAGAGAAGTACTGAATTTATAAAATTAAAAACTTTATGCGACCGAATTTTTACTGAAAAATAAGTTAACATGTTTGGTAAACCAAAAACTGATGTCTGAAAATTGTTTATTTATAAATTATCCATTTTATCAAAATTATTTATTTGTTTATGTACTTTATAACCCTTTTTTGGGAGGCTAAAATCGTGTTGGTGGTGGTGGTGGTAGTGACGATGGAGGAGGAGTGGTAGTGGTGGTGGTGGAGGAGTAGTGATTGCGTGGAGCGTGAAGACATGGTAATTAATAATAATTGTGATGATAGCAATAGTGGCGACATGGCGGTCATTGGTTGTAGTTTGATGGATCTTTAGATAATTTTGGCAAAAATGGATGTGGTGACAACAGTGACGGTATAATAGAGGTGGCAATGTCATTGTGGTGGTGGTGGCGGTGGTGGTGATAGTGGCTAGGTCGTGGTTAGGGCTGTATACGACCGAGTTCGAGCCGAACATGGGTGTGTTCGAACTTGGTTCGTTTAACTTTTGACATATTCGAGCTCGACTCGTGTTCGTTAAGAGTTAAAACATTGATGTCCGAACTCGGCTCGAGTTTGTAACGGTGAAACTCAGGCTCGACTCGCTCAACTCGTTTAGCAATTCGAGCCGAACTCGAGTACGGAAACTCGGCTCGTATTCGTGTTCAATTTCCAGTCAAACCCTAAATTTGCTCAAATTTCTCAAATTCCTTCAACCAATTAAGCTATACTGAATCAAAAATCTGTACATACTAGATACAATGAGGGATGTAGAAATAAAAAACACTGAAAGAAAAAATCTTGACCAATAGGCTATAAAGACAGAGACCATTTTTTCCTCCTTTTGATCCCAGTGCTCAGCAACCCCTTCATAGCTATAGACTGCTTTCCCCAGCATTGACAGG
Source organism: Escallonia herrerae (assembly GCA_033070095.1). Taxonomy (NCBI): domain Eukaryota; kingdom Viridiplantae; phylum Streptophyta; class Magnoliopsida; order Escalloniales; family Escalloniaceae; genus Escallonia; species Escallonia herrerae. Next base: position 22,830 of record JAVXUP010004280.1, on the reverse strand, counting down.
CGAAATCCGGCGACGAGGAGATGACGATGTCGAAGACAAGCGATGACCTTCGACAGGCAAAATCTGGCGACAAAGAGTTGACGACATCGAAGATGGGTAATGACAGAATCGACGCATCGAGCTGATCGAAGTTGTGATGTCCGTGTGAAGAGAGAGAGAGAGAGAGGGGGCCTATGTGTGATCTATCTTTGAGGCGTGGGGATTATGTGCGATCTCAATCTGTGAGTCGTGCGCGTATGTGTGTGTGTGAGAGAGAGAGAGAGAGAGAGAGAGAGGGGGGAGGTGACGGGAGGCGACGGGAGAATAAGTGCGATTGTGTGATCTGATCTGTGAGGGAGTGTTTAGTTTAGGTTTTGGGCATCATAGCTTGGGCTTTTTGGGGGTTGGGCTCTATATTTTTAAGTGGGCTTGTGGTTTTCGGCTTATTGACATCAAGGCTTGACATCCAGGTTTAAATTTTGATTTATATGATTTATATAAGTATTAATTCTTTAAACATATTTTAATTAATTTCTTATTTAGACAAGTTGTTCGCAAAGACGTTTGTGAACATTTTGGAGTGTTCATGTTCGGGTCGTTTAATAAACGAGTTCTAAAAACTTGTTCATTTTATGTTCGTATATTATACAAATGAATATGAACGAATTTTATAGAGTGAGCCGTTCATGAACGGTTTGGTTCATTTACAGCCCTAGTCGTGGTAACTATGGTGGTGGTAGTAAAAGAAAATAATGGTTGTGGTGGTGGTTGTATTGTGGTGGAGGCAGTGTTGCCAACAAATTAATTGAGGCGGTATCATGATGGTAGTTTTTTTCAATGTAAAAATATGTTAAATAACTTTTAAACATCTCACTTAAAATTAAGTGATCAACATTAAGTAAGTTCACCCTGACTTAAAATTTTATTTTATTTTTGGTAAGAATTAATTTTTTAAGTGATACAAGATTTAGCGTTTTCAAACGCACTTAATTAAAAATCATTAAAAATTTTAAGTTTTAAGAACTTAATTACATTATCAACACACCCTAAGTTGTCACCTCAATTCTAATTTTTGCTACCTACTCAAAAAATAAAATAAAGTAACTAATGACCTCGTAGCTAGTAAGATTGTAAGAGCGCGTTATCACCACGACATCAATCTGCGGGTGGTTAGAAGCAGGTCGGAGCAGGTAGAGTCAATCTAGGCGCACTCGTAGGCACTTGCAAGAACCCACCCATTCACACGCGCGGAGCGCAACGAAACGACGCTGGAATGGTGGCGTTTGCATTGTGGTAATCACCGCCACAGCCCAGGGCTCTAATCAACCCCCACCACCCCTTGAAGCTGCTCCTGCAAGCACCCACCACCTCACCGCCGCCGCCGTCCGATCGAAACATCGTCGACGGACTCCTTCTGCTCTGCCTCTTCCTCATGTCTCTCATTTCCATCTTTGTCGGAACCCTAGCTAATCCAAACACAAGAAAGTACCACCTTGACACTTTAGGCACAAAAACATCATTCTTGTGGCCACATTTCTCAGGCAATGACTTAGCTTTTCTGAAAGTTTTCCCGTTTGGTGTAGAGCTAGGGCTCTTCGGTTTGCACAATGGATCCGAGTTCCATCGCTGGAGGCTCCGCTCTTTCCGCTTTTCCTTATCGTTGCTGCCGATCATATGAGTGTTCTCTGAGGCGGATTTCTTGTAAGGAATGAGTTTTCCACAGAACACGATGTTGTCCGGTGAAAAAGTGCATGTTCTAGTTGCAGCAGTAGCAGCAGCACTAACAGTACTCCATTCTTCGCTAAAGAACTCAAAGTACTCTTGGTCGGACGACGAGGATGACGATTTATGGAAGTCTTTCCAATAGGAGGCATCGGTTGATGTTGGAAGATCGCACAGAGATAGTGTTTCTTCCCCTTCACCACCCATGTCTTCTTCTTGCATGTTCGGGATCAGGGGTTCTTCTTCTTGCCAAGACTCCTTATAATAAGCAACCATAATATGCAGAGGAAGTTCAAGACTTTTGTGCCTACGCAGTGTGCCAGCTGGTAGGAATCAAGAGACTATTAAAGATGGTAGAAGAAGTTTGAGATTCAAGGGTGGTTGCGGAGATCGTGTATATATATGCTTGAGGGAATTTAGTAATCAGAAGAAGTGCAAGATTCGCAAGTTAATTAGAGGAAGGTTGGTTGGTTGGTTGGTTGGCTGATGGGTTCGTAGGCTTCTAGATGAAGAGTTGAAGCAAAGAATCAAAGGCTGCAAAGGGAGTGTACGACACTTCTTTTTGTATTCTAGAAGAGCAGGTCAAGGAAGGGATTCATGCCTCAGCGCAACATGCGTGCTAATCATATAAGTATAGTTAGGAGTTTCTTATTTGGAATAGCTGTCTGTCCCACGAGATTGCCCGGAGTTATCTTTGGTTCCCCCTCTCGTCCCTTCCAGTTTATTTTAAGCGGAGTGGGGGCCGATGACTAGGAACCTTCATTTCATGAATTCGGATTTTATGCATTTTTTTTGTCGCTAAATAATTATCGAGCACAATTGGTGCCTTCTCTGCTAAATTTATTCCTTTGTTACACTCTTAAAAAAATGAGATTTACAGCGACAGTTTTTTGGTAAGTAAAGGAACGCATTCTGTCAGGAAAGACCTTTCCCGGCAAACAATCTGTCAGACACTAATTAATTGCATAGGATGAGCAGTGTCAATGCTTATGTGCTAACCATGATACTAAAAAGTACCCAATTCTAAAAAGGAGTAGAAATAGAATTAAAGGAACTAGTGTACAAGTTTGAGCGAAAAGAGGAGCATCAAAAGTACAAATAGCAAAATATATACTGGTCAAAAACTTTATTTTCCCAGAAATGATATTTTTACCTCCTTATATGTATATTTGTCTCTCTTTTGATGTAAAAATATACTTAAATGGCAAAGCATGCTTTCTAAAAAAATAAATTACCATATCACAGAGTGAAAATAACTTTTTGCTTTTGACGCATACCCAATCGTTCTTTTCAAGAATACATGGACGCCATTGCCCCTTATCATATGTAACGCGTAACAATCCCTTCGATTGATCCTATAATTTTGTCTATTCACAGCTCATACCGCTTTAACCAAAAGTATCGCTTTCACCGGGCGGAGATTGGAGTAGGACAGAGAGCATCAAAACTATGAGTTGATTAAGGGGTGATGGAGGAATTGCCAAATGTAAACAACGTTTTAACTCTTTAATTTATTGATGGTGATTAAATTAACAAAAAGTAATAGCTTGTGTGAGATACTTGGACTTGGTTTTACTTCCTAAAAAATATTCATAACATGTAAGAAAAGAATTATGTTGAAAAGAAAAACTAAAATTATTATACGTTCTTGCAAAATTAAAATAGGATCATTGTTTTCACTATCCCAACCCATACTAGTTTGCCCAAAAAAAGAAAAAAAAATCTTATTGATGCAAATTCGCCAAGCCTCGAATCCTATTTATGATCTATCGAAGATGTCTTGGGCCTCGGCCAGATATAGCCTGTGTTCGGCCGAGGCCCAAGAGATGTATTTCATTCATACAGGATAGTATTTCTCTCAATCTTAGGTATCATACGGGATAGTATGTCTCTCAATCTCCGGTTTAAGCTTTTACCAAAGATAAGTCAAGGATAAGAGTCCTAGTTGAAGATGCAAAGAAGAAGTTAGTCTTCTTTCCGTCGGGTGCAATTGCATGGGGCCAAAATATGGGAAAATCATGTTGCAGATAGATTAGCAAGATATGATCGAATTCATAAGAATTTTGTAATTTAGATGGAGGAAGCAACCTGGTTTTGTTAAACGTATAATCCTAAAAGATGTACCACACATTTGATGAATGAAATCGCCATTACATCGCAAAAAAATATAATGCGCTTGAAATTCGAAAAACTCAAAAGCAAATAAATCAATCTTTCTTAGTAAATCGTACATTGAACCTTTCTAGAGTCGGTTGAATATAAGCTTCCTTAGGAAGGCTACATGTGTCGCAAGTAAGTCAACAGCCAAACATAAGTTTGGAGGCCACGTAAGCTCTCCTTTCATGTGGGCCCTGATTCTGGATTTTCGGCTCCTTTTATTAAGGACTTCAGTCCATTTCTTGTCACTCTCTCGTACAAGCCTTGATTGATGAAAGAGAATATATATATATATATATATATATATATATATATATATATATATATATATATATATATATATATATATATATGAGTACTTCATGAAATAGAAAACGCGTCTGGAAATATAGCACCCGAGAGGTTACATAAAAGAAACTAAAAAATAAATATTTAACGGTTCTGTTTTTTGTACGATTTATCCTTCTAAGCACCGCTTGCTAGCATTACAAGAAAAAATGTCTTTAGCGACGAACTTTTAGCGACGGAAAAAATTTCGTAACTAAAGGTGATTTCCGCGACGGGATTAACAATCAGTAAAAGTTCATCGGCAAACCCTTTTACCGACGGATTCTTCCGTCGGTAAAAACATGCCGACAGATTTTTGCCGACGGGTTTTAACGACGGTATAACCGGTCTCTAAATATTTTTAGGGAATTTATAAATTTTGATGATTTTTTTAAAAAAATTTAAGCAACGAAATGCTACCATCGCTAAAAATATCTGTCGGCTAAAATGTTAAAAAACATTTTTACCGACGGACTTTTAGCGACGGTATAATTCAGTCGCTAAAATTCTTTTAATTCACACAGATGCTTCTTTCTCTCTCCCCGTTTCTCTCTACGTCCCTCGTTTCTCTTTCTATTGCCGTTTCCACCCACCGGCGTTCTCACCTCCGGTGATCCCCCTCACGGCAATCCACCTCCTGCGACGTTCATCCCCACCACCACGTCGGCGAAAGGCCCCAGCCTCCGTCCCTCCCCACCAGCCCCCTACACCGGCGACAGGCCCCCACTATCCACCACACCGCCCTTCCTTCTCCCCTCACATCTGTCGTCCCCATAGCCACCTCACCGCCCCGCAGCCAAGCCACCTCCACAATCGTGCCACCTCACAATCGCACCACCATCGCCACAGTTCCTCCTCCTCCGCCACCCACCACCCTCTGCCGCCTTTCGCGCACCACTACCGCTGCCTTCCGTGCGCCACTGTCTTCGTCCGCCTGGCACCACCCCCTGCCCGAACTTAATTTTTTTCCCGGTTGGAAATTATTTATCGTATTGAATCTATTGTTATAATGTAATTGTATTTAATCTGTTGTAATGTAATTGCAATTGATTTGTTATAATGTAATTGAATTTAATTTGTTGTAATGTAATTAAATTTAATTTTTTGTAATGTAATTGTATTTAATTTGTTGAAATGTAATTGTAACAATTAAACCCTAATTATCCCTAATTTGTTCCCAAGTAACCCTAATTGAACCAAATTTACCCTAATCAAATCCTAATTATCTCTAATCAACCAATTAATAGTAATTAACCCCGCATAACCCTAATTGAACGAATTAACTCCAATTAAATCCGATTAACCCCTAACTGAACTAATTAATTATAATTAACCCTGATTCAACCTAATTGAACCAATTAGTCCTAATTAATCCTGGTTTATCCTAATTAAACCAATAATCCTTAATTAGCCATGATTAATCCTAATTGAACCAATTAACAGTAATTAGCCCTGATTAAACCTATTTGAACCAGTTAACCTTAAAATCTAATCCCTAATTAAATCCTAATCAGCTCGAATAAACCCTAATTATCCTTAATTTGTTCCCAATTAACCTTAATCAAACCTTAATTATCCCTAATCAAACCAATTAACATTAATTAACCCCGAGTAACTCTAATTGAACAAACTAACCCCAATTAAACTTGATTAACTCTAACTGAACCAATTAATTGCAATGAACCCCGATTCAACCTAATTAAACCATTAGCCCTAATTAATTCTGATTTATCCTAATTGAACCAATAAACCCCAATTAGCCCTGATTAATCCTAATTGAACCAATTAACCGTAATTAGCCCCGATTAAACCTATTTACACCAGTTAACCTTAATCCCTAAACCCTAATTATCCTTAATTTGTTCCTAATTAACCCTAATCAAACCCTAATTATCCCTAATCTAACCAATTAATAGTAATTAACCCCGAGTAACCCTAATTGAACGAATTAACCCCAATTAAACCTGATTAACCCTAACTGAACTAATTAATTGCAATGAACCTCGAATCAACCTAATTGAGCCAATTAGCCCTAATTAATTCTGATTTATCCTAATTGAACCAATAAACCCTAATTAGCCCTGATTAATCCTAATTGAACCAATTAACCGTAATTAGCCCCGATTAAACCTATTTAAACCAGTTAACCTTAATCTCTAAACCCTAATTATCCTTAATTTGTTCCTAATTAACCCTAATCAAACCCTAATTATCCCTAATCTAACCAATTAATAGTAATTAACCCCGAGTAACCCTAATTGAACGAATTAACCCCAATTAGACCTGATTAACCCTAACTGAACCAATTAATTGTAATGAACCTCGAATCAACCTAATTGAACCAATTAGCCCTAATTAATCTTGATTTACCCTAATTGAACCAATAAACCCTAATTAGTCCTGATTAATCCTAATTGAACCAATTAACCGTAATTAGCCCTGATTAAACCTATTTGAACCAGTTAACCTTAAACCCTAAACCCTAATTAAAGCATAATTAGCCCAGATAAACCCTAATTATCCTAATAAAGCCTAATTAATCTAAGTACATCCAAATTACTCGAATTACATCCGAATTAGCCTAATAAAACCTAAGTACATCCATCATTTGTTAGTCTTTGATGATTTTAGATTGTTAGTTGTGCATTTGAGAATTCAGATTATTAATTGATGATTTTAGGTTGTTAATGGATGATTTTAGATTATTAATTGTGCGTTGAGCATTTGAGACATTGAGATTGTTGACGGAGGATGGGACCCAATTTGATTAAATGTGTGATTTTTATTAATTTTTATTACATTGAGCATTTGACAGTTGAGAATTGAGATTGTTGCCGAAGGATGGGACCCAATTGGATTTATAGTGTGATTTTTATTAATATTTATTGTATTGAGCATTTGAGAATTGAGATTGTTGACAGAGGATGTGACCTAATTAGATTGAGATACCTATTAGGTAGCACGGACACGGACACCGCGTCTGATCGATGCCAACACCAAAATGTCATATTTTGACTTTATACTTGTGTACACCTCTTCAATGGGTGTTCGACACTTCTTCAATGGTTGTCCGACACGGTGTCCGACAATTAAAAAATAAATCAATGTCTTTGGACACCGCTGAGATGTGTCGGACATGTTTCTAGAGGTGTCATACACATGTCCGGATGTGTCGATGAAGTGTCGAGGTGTCGGTAGGTCACGAACACCGCGTCTGATTGACATCGACACGAAATGTCACATTTTGGCTTTATACTTGTGGACACCTCTTCAAGAGGTGCCCGGCACCTCTTCAAAGGGTGATGGACACATCGTCCGACATTTAAAAATAAATCAATATCTTTGGACCTGTTCGGAGGTGTCGGACACCACACCGACACCCTATATGAGGCATTGGGAATTGAGATTGTTAACTGTGCATTGAAAATTTGAGAATTGAGATTGTTGACGGAGGATGGGACCTAATTGGATTGAGATATCTGTGAATTAGTTGAATGGTTGATTGTTGAATTTAGGTTAATTTGGTTAACGCGACATTTTTAGCACCCTTAGAATCTCATCGTAGCTCCAGCACTGGCTATAATTAGCCATAATTAGTCCCGATTAACCCTAATGAACCCAAGTAATCCTAATTAGCTATAACGAGCCTAATTAGTTTTAATTAACCCTAATAACCCAATAAATTAGCTGTAATTAAGGACAAGGATACGGCGCACCGTGCCGGTGATTATGTTTTGGATATTGCCCGGTGGATCGATGTAAGTCAATTTGTTTAAGTTGTTAATTTTTTATCTTTCTTTCATCAATGTCTGTTGCGTTAATTAATGCCCTAACATATCTTTAAATCACTATTTTTATAGGCCTCGTAGGAACAGCTTAGGGGGTCCGACCAGTAGTCCAGACAGCCATCAGCGTCCACTATGTACGGGTGCAAGTACTGAGGCGTTAAAGCGATGGCTGGATACGTCGGAGGTCGTCAATCGGCCGAAAGGCCGCATCCGCGGCCTGTCTATCACGACTTTTGTGTCGTGATAGGAGCGTCCTCACCCCCTTCCTCCCTTCCACAGACACCGGCTCCTCAGCATCCGTTGGACGAGGAGGAGATCCAGCGCATTGCTACGGTGGTGTTGAGGATGATCGGGGAGCAGGATCAGCAGGGTACCCTTGCTGGACATGCCGAGCCGGCCTCGAATCAGCAGGATCTAGATCCAGGATTTCGTAACCCCTTATGAACCCCTTTTCATGCCCAGTCCAGCTTGTCCCCCCCCCCGCTCGGCTTGTACTCGATCTTCTCCCCTCCCCTAACCGGTTGTATGTATCCGGTTCCCAGCTTGTACATTATGAGTTTTTTTTATATAATAAATATTTTTTAAAATTGATTATATATAGTTGTTTGTGTCTTGGGGATTATGAGTTGTTGTTTAGGATTGAATTTTTTATTATGGGATTGGGCATTAGAAAAATTAAAAAAAATGACTTTTAGCGACGGATTAATTCCGTCACTAAAAGTGTAAATTTTTGGCGACGGAATATTCCAGAACAATAGCTAAAGGCCCTAATACTACCACTTGGATTGGATTTGATCCACCCCTTCGATTGATTGAATATTATTTGTATCAACGATTTGGCCAATTAGGATTGCTTGTAAGTAATATGGGCTCACTTACAGAAAGTGAAAATAGAAGCAGATCAGTTTCATTACAATTATCTACGCTACCAATGCGCCGTTGCTAAAAATCTAATTTAGTGACAGAATATGCCGTCACTAAAAATTATATTCCATCGCTAATTTCACAAAAATAAATAAATAAAATACGTAAAACATAATTAGCGACAGAAACTCCGTCGCTAATTTATAAATAAATCAATCCCAAAAAGTTCAATATTAGACGATGGATTTCAAAATTATGTCGCAAAACTTTTAACGACAGGCTTTTATACGAGGAACTTTTAGCGACGGTGTATCCGTTGCCAAAAGTTTTAGCGATGAATTTTTCCATCGCTAAAAGCCTTATTTCTTGTAATGTAACTTGGTCTCGGTGAAGTGTCACTAACTTAAAATTGTTGCCAGAAATTCTTACGGTTGCACTTCTTAAATATGCATGAGTCTTTAGTAACAAGTAAAGGTATGCACTCAGAAGGTAACCACAATCTAGTGTTCAACTTAACTTTGAAGTCGAAGGTTAAAGTTGCAAGCAATAATATTCAACTTAACTTGAGATTCAAGGTTGAAACTTCAAAGTTGTGGGTTGAAAGTTGAAACTCTTCCTCTTTCAACTTGTACGAGGAAATCTAGCATCGTCAAGAGAACGGCGTAATGAAAATCAATACCGTCATATATTTTCCGTAAGTAAAACAGCCCAAGCCTACACAAGAAAATAAGGTCGAGACTGCAACGTGAAGAACAAGCTGCAAGACTCCTGACATTTTTCTCTGGTTCACCAAAGGAACCATTGAAATTTTGAACTATTAATTCCTGGCTGACTTAGGTGTCACAAGAATTGACCCATTGGGGCTTAGCCCCAAGAGAATTCAAACCCAAGAGCTCGAGAATAAATCTTAAGATCATACCAATTGAGCAGGCCTAGGGTAACACCAGCTAATAGACTATAGACTAAATAAATAAGTGGTTGTTCTCTTGTTGCCCTCCCCATTGGAGAATTTATAACTTCATTTCAAAACCGAACCAATTCACTCTGTTAAGTTTTAGTTGAACAGTGTCGATATAGAGCGTGTTAGTTTTATAGGGAATGAGATCGTCACCCCTCTTTCCATTGCAGCTTTGTCATAATTTCTGCTGAAAGCTGTTTTACTTTATCACACTGTTATCTTTACGCTTGAGACTTTTAGTACAACTATATATATAAAGAGAAAAATATCTAACTTTAGCCTTCAGCTTCAAATTAACGAAGACATAACCTATGGAAGTCTTGCGACGAAGTATCTTACTCTTGCCACAAACTTAAACGTTCTTTTATATAGTTATTCATTATAATTTCTAATCAAATCCTTACTTTGTAACTTTTCATGAAAATTTTGGATATATCTAATTATTTAAAAAAACTTAGATAGAAGGGCTTTAATAGGGCTGGGAATAATACTTCCCAAGAAGCCCAGCTCAAAACCGAGGAACTCATAAACAGGCCCATAACTGTAGCCTTAGCAGCTCTTGAACGATCCCATAGATTTTAATATCATTATTATTTATTACTCTTCCCCTTTTACCCTTTTAAGTTCTTTCTGGGGAGGGGTTTTGGGGTTTTTTTTCAGAAGGGGGGGGGGGGGGGGGGGGGTTCCCTAATTGGCTAAAGAAAAAGTAAAAGGAAAAAAGAATAAAATAAAACAAAATCAAATAGGAGGTCAATCATGAAAGATGCTTCCCTATCCTCGAAAGCATTTAATTTGATGAGGTAATGTATATTTCCATATGTAGCTTTTCGTGATTTTTAGCTACTTTTGCATGCCATGCACGTATAGACGTCGTCCAGGACTGGGGTGCATTACTTTTTGCCGCAACAGGATCTGTAATTCATGTGCTTTGTGCGCTTGCTTGTATTTGTTTTTGGCTAAGCTATTGTAATATAAACTTAGTGGAGTCTAGTGTGTGTATTGATCTTTGTCCTTTGTAATCACCTATGGTGAAAACTCTTATGATTATCTATGATATTCTGCTTTTTATCCACACAAAAAAAGCATCAAGCAGCAAAGATAGACATTATTTAGTAAGTGGAAGGTTTATTTTCATACCTATGCTTTTTAACACTCTCATTTGTTGCTATAAACATTTATGATTTGTCGCTAATGCACTTTCAATGACAAAAGAAGAGTATGAGATGCCATATTATGTGAAAACAAACGCTTCATTTAGTAAAAAGAAAAGCTCGCTTTGTTCTCAAGTGTGGCTACTTAAGATATTTTTCTGTTTTTAGGCTAAGTTATACCTTATCTAATGTGAGTAAATCGGTTGGGGGTATTATTAAAGGCTCATTCTTTGACAAAGAACTTGGATTTGAATCTTTCCTGACTTGTGAGCATTTAATTATATATTAACGCGAAATACTATTGGCATTGCGATGCCCATCGCCCGCGCGCCGACTCTGCGAACCACTTTGTCAATGCCCGCGCACTGACTCTGTAACCCCCATCACCCGCGCCCCTTGTGCCGCATCAGCAAAGCCAGTTACGGGCGCCCGCTTGCCACCTTCGTAACTCCCATCTCCCGTGCCCCGACTCCACGACCCCGTCACCAGCGCCCTCGCGCCGACTTTGAGACTCTCATTGTCGGCTCCCATGCACTGACTCCGTGACCCTGCCAACACCGTACTCATTCTGCCATGCCCACGCGCCACGTTGCTTATACAGTTGTGCCCTCTGGCACCTTGTTACACTACCACGCTCCTTGCATTGGTCCATTCTTTCACACAACATGTGCACCTTGCCCTTGTCGTGGAACATGCTTCGACCCACTCGTGGAGTGTGCAGCATCCTACGGGGATTGGCGACTCCTCCAGGACACTATCTCCACCAAGGAGATCTAAGTGCTCCTACATGAAGACTCCCCTTCTGCTAGGTGACGGCCCCTTCGGGATGCTACCTCGGCCCGTCGGGTAGGCGACTCCTTCGGGACACTCGCTTTGCGCGTTCCAAGTGCTCCGGCATAAGTACTCACTCGCGAGGATAGGCAACTCTTCGGGGACACTATCTCTGCAAGGGAGCTCTAAGTGCTCCGGCATAAAGACTCCTCTTCCGCCAGGTAGACGACTCCTCCGGAATGCTACCTCAGCCCGTCAGGTAGGCAACTCTTTTAGGACACTACCTTGGCACGTTTTGAGTACTCCAGCCCAAGGACTCACCCATGGGGATAGGCGACTCCTCCGGAACACTATCTCCACCAGGGAGCTTTCACTCTCCTTACGCTCTGTAGACGGCTCCTTCGGGATGCTACCTCGGTTCGCCGGGTAGGTGACTCTTTCGGGACACTACCTAGGCGCGCTACGAGTGCTCCGACACAAGGACTCACCTGTGGGATAGGCAAATTCTTTGGGACACTATCTTTGTCTGGGTGCCTGCATGACTAGCTTACGTGCTCGGGCACTAGGGGCTTTCATCGGCACCCATAAGGACTATTACTCCCTGGTCACTCCGAGACGGGAGCATGTCTTCGGAGGGCATCGAGCCTAATTTGCCTGACAGTTGGACGCTAGGTCTTCCCCACTGTTGCCAGGCCTATGGGACTTTACAAGGGCTTTGGACTAGTGACTAGATCAAGGGGGCTCTCTAGGCACACCAGCACTGTGTGAGCCTGGTTTTTCCAAACAGACGCAGCGACGCTGTGAAGGGCAAACTTGGTGAATATGCGATCCGACAGTCTGTGGAGCACTGGTACCTGTGGACCCCTTGGGTGACGTGTCACACTCGAGGCGCGTCACTTGTCGGTTGATGACATCATCATCTCAACCTCTATAAATAGGGTCTTGAGAATTCATTTGGAAGAATTTTTGGACATTTTTAGACTTTCATTCTCTCATTCACTTTCTCACTCTAGAATTTTAGATAGAGAAGCATGTTGGACCTTGACTCTGGATCTAAGTATCGGACTGTGACTGTCATCGTGTGTTCATCCCGCGCCATCATTTTCGCAGCACTGCAATCCTCAGGCTCTATTTGGAAAGCCCTAAGTCTCTGACATTGCTCCACCATTGTCGTGTCCCATATCAGTATACTTGGCATCTGACTCGGACTGCATTCCTTGTGACACCTCCACGTCGACTGCGAACCCACTTCCTTAGCATTATGCTTTGAACATAAAACTAAAAACTTCAAAATGGAGTTTCAGAAACAGCCCCATTTTGAAAATTAATTTTAAAAATTGAAGGAAAAAAAAAATAAAAACTATCTGTCAACCCCGATTTTTTTTCCCAGTTTTCAAAACTGAACAAAAAATTGAAAACAAAAAATATTTTAAACGCTGCCTTAATTGTTCTTGATATGTTGATTTTGTATTGACAAGTTATTTTTGATTTAATTTGTGAACTCCAATTTTTCAATATGCATGTACAAAAAGTACAAAGAAAAACGAAAAAAGAAAATTGAAATCAAAGCCAAACTAGAAGATCAACCATTGCCTTCCTTTATTGCAAATCAATTAATTTGTTAAACTAGTGTTCATTGCCATAAATGGCTTCCTCCTCCTCCTCCTCCTCCTCCTTATTATTTTTATGTTTTAAAGCACTAAGCACAAAACTAATCCATTTTTAAGTAAAAAGACAAAAAGAGTTTGCTTTCTACTCTCTGTCAAAACAATTTCGTTTTATGAGGTGAAATAATGAGTTATCTAATGTGAGTAAATCGCTCTGATAGTTAAGGGCTTATTTTCTTACACAAAAGACTTGGATTTGAATCCTTAGTACAAATGCTTATGATTTACGAACGTTTGTACATAAACTTAAAATACTATTGGTAACTTGGCACACCAGAAAAAATCCGAGATATGGTCTTTTAAATCAACAAAAAGATATTGAAGAAGATTATGAGGAATCTAACATAAAACGGGTGAAAACCAAAAACAATATAAGATCAACACGAAAGCATAACTAAACTTCTTCTTTTCTTTTTCAATTGAGACGAGAGGATGCTTTGAATGAAGATAATATCAAGATATATTGCCTCCTGGCTTCAAATTTTAACATTTTCTAAGAATGTGAAATGATGAAAAGGCGATCAATAACTACTATAACTTGAAATCGAGATTTACACACTTTTTGCCAATTCCAATGCCTTCATAAAATTTTATTGCTACTGAACATCTACCATTAAGGTAGCGTTTGAAATCTATTCCGTTTTCAGTTTTTAAAAAAAACGCATTTGACACACAATTATTATTTTTTTCCTCTTCAGTTTTTAAAACATGACTGTTTTTGAAAACTCTCATTTTAGAATTTAGAGTTCTTAATTTTTAATTTTGGTTTTCATTTTGAGACACCCCCACTGCCACCCGCCACCGCTTGCCGCGCCACCAGCCGGCCACCGCCACGGCAACCACCACCAAAGAAAAAATTCAAAATAAAAATTGGGTAATCAAACACCTATTTGTTTTTGTAAAAATAAAAACTAAATTGATTTTTATTTTTATTTTTTTGAAAACAGAAAATCAAAACTGGAAGTGATTTCAAACAGACCCTAAGTTATTCTTCAACACTTATGATTTCTGCAAGAAACTATGAGTTGATTAAATAACAAAAAGTAATAGCTACTGAAAGATACTTGGATTTGGTTTTACCTCCTAAATATTCACGACATGTAAGACAATAATTATGTTGAAGCAAAACTAAACTAATTAAAATTATTATATGTTCTTGCAAAATTAAAATAGAATCATTATTTTCACTTTCCCAACCCATACTCATTTGCCAAAGAAATAATCATATCGAAGCTAATGCGCTCAAGCCTCGGATCCTATTTATGATCTATCAAAGTTCTCTTGGGCTGGGTTAGATCCAGAATAATATTTCTCTCAATCTCTGGTTAAAGCGTTTATTAACTTGCATGACATCAATAAGATATGTAAAGGCTAGAAGTCTTGCTTGAAGATGCATATAAGAAGTTAGCCTGCCTCTTGATCGGGTGCAATTGCGTGGAGCAAAAAAAAAAAACGAAATAATCATGTTGCACATAGATTAGCAAGACATGCTCAAATTTATAGGAATTTTGTAATTTGGATGGAGGAAGCGACTAGTTTTGTTAAACATGCAATCTTCAAAGATGTACCCCGCATTTAAATGAATGAAATCACAATTACATTGCAAAAAAGTATAGCGTAAAATAGTATAACGAGCTTGAAATTTTAAAAAATCAAAAGCAAATAAGTCAGTCTTGCTAAGTAATCGTATATTGAAATTTGGTCTTCTTCCGATGAAGAGATGGGGAAATTGGAAAGGATGTGGAAGATGGGTTCTTCCCCACTTTTACCTATTTAGGGTTTGTTCAACCTTCTAAGAGTCAGTTGAATGAATATATAAGCTTCCCTGGGGAAGGCTACATGTATCTTTCAATTGAGTCAACAGCCCAACATTAGTTTGGAGGCTACGTAACCTCTTCTTTCATGTGGGCCCTGATTCTAGATTTTCGGCTCCTTTTATTAAGGACTTCCGTCCATATGTCTTGTCACTATCTCATATCGGCCTTGATTCATGGAAGAGAAACTTTTTTCTTTAATTTACTTTAAAGCATATGAAGTAGCAGTCCTTTTTCTTTTCCCTCTTTTTCTTCTTTTGAAAAATTAAAAATAATACTTCATGCGATAGAAAAGGCATTCGGAAACGAAGCCAGCTCCCTAATATAACGCCAAGAGAGATCACATAAAGAAATTAAAAAATAAAGACTTAAATGGTTCTGTTTTCATAAGATTTATACTTCTGAACATTGTTAGCTAATTTGGTGTTAGTTAAATATTCAACTTAACTTGAGATTCAAAGTTGTGGGTTGAAAGTTGAAACTCTTCTTGACTTTCACTCAAAAAAGAAAAAAGTTAAAACTCTTCCTCTTTCTACCTTGTACGTGCTAGAAAATCTAGCATCGTCAGTCAGGAGAACGGCTTAATGAAAATCAATACCGTCATGAATGGTTTCTCATCGTGGCGGCACACCATTGAGGCGGTGCAATGACAAGGTGGAGCCATAGTGGGTTGCTCATCGTTCACTTACAAAATGCCAAGGCTCAATGTCAGAGATCTCGAAAGAGACTGAAATCAACAAGGTAGTTGATCTTACCGAAGAGTAGATTGTTGACTAGTAGCTAAGGGAGAAGGCGTCGGTCAGATCAGCGTAGTGGAACCGCTCGTGGGCCTCACAGCCATTGATTTTTGTAAGTCTAGACTAGCGGTGGCAACGCTAAAACCTGATTGTTTTGGCAATGATTATGATACTAGAAGCTTGACAATGGCTTTCTGACGGTTGGTAGCTGCGGACGGAGCTGCTTGTTAGTGTCATGACCCCAAGCCATGCAACAAAAGAACAGACAAAGGAAAGGAGGATGACAATGTTCAAGCTGTGGATTTGGATGAAGAGATTCAGAGGAAGAACAAGGCAGTCAAAATTTGCATCAAGAGATCGGGGGTGCGAGCTATGGTCAATGGAGACGAGGTTGTTTCAACTGTCAGCAGAGAAAGTCAACAGAATTTGGCGCCATAATCATATGGCAGCGTTTGCCTTTTATTTTTGAATTTTAGTTTGCACAACTTTAGTGACATTTGTGTTTAGTTGGTTATGGCACGAGAGCCAAAAACCTTATTTGAAATATTCTATTTGATTCCCGTATATGTGGGAGGAAAGAGAAGAAAGGCATGTAACCTGTGAAATCTGAATTCGAAACTCACACACACACACACACACACACACACACACACACACTCACTCTCCCCCCTGATCCATTAATAAATTTTGCAGTTACTCTTCCAGTCTCTGTTCTATTCTTTTCTCATTACTAATTACAATTTTATTGCTTGTTAAAATTGCAACCATGGAAGCTGAGCTGAGTAGCATCTCTATGGATATGCTACAACTGGTATCATAGCTTTTTCATTAGGGCCCAAGCTAGTAAGTTTCATTCAACTTATTTTCAAATTTAAAAACCAATTCTATTTCACAACCAGCAGCAAAATTCCAAAATAAATCAAGATTAATCAAGACTTAGATGCTGACAACAATGTGTTCCAGGAGGCTGTGGAGAGTAGGCTAGCAACCTATGACATTAGATGAGCTCAGTGGAAGCTTCAATTGGCAACCTCCAGAGGAGTAGTTCAGCTATCTATCAAACATTGTATGAATTCAAGTTCGAAATGTCAAATTTGATAGCTCAAATTAATGCTAAGGGGGCAACATCACCAGATCTAGTCTTGAAAAGGGAGAATCCATTAACAAGAATCCAAGACTTGATTACACTCACCATTAGCCAGTGAATTCCCTTATAATAGGTAATGTTATACCAAAATTTCCTAAGTTGACTTTTCCCAAAATTAATGGAAAAAACTTCAAGGAATGGGTTAGGAAAAGTGAGCAATATTTTGAGTTTTGCCCTATTCACGAAGATTTTAAGGTTTTATATGCATCAGTACATTTTGATGTAGAAGCAGAATGTTGATATGTAGCATATACTAAACCTTTTGGGAATAATGATTTGGGATCAGTTTTGTGAAAGATATGTTTGCCAAATTTTCACTAACAAATGGAATTAGTGTAATTGGTGATTTCAACAAGCTAGTGCAAACATGTTATGTGGATGACTACTTTAACAGGTTTGAGTCAATGAGGGCACAAGTGGTCCAAGAGTTTGACTACCTAAATGAAAGCTACTTTTGTGTAAGATTTATTAGAGGCCTTAAACCAGAGATCAAAGTAGAGTTAAGCATCGCTAATATGCCTGGAACAACTACAAGCTCAAGCTCATGCAATCAGAAAATCGGATCTAGTTGCCTCTTAATGTAACACCCCAAAAATTTTCTTTTTCTTTGTGAAATCATTATTTTTAAGTAAATAAATTTGTGATCTTTTTGATAATACTGAGAAAATGGTGTTTTGGAGTTTCTGAAGTCTTTGGTTGAATGAAAATAGTTTGGCTTCGAATGAAAATGGGTTTCGCTTCGAATGAAAATATTTTTTTTTGTGTAAAATGAGTTACTAAGGTTTTCGGTCAAATGCAAAAAAAAAAAGGTTTCTGAAGTTTTTAGTCAATGAACAGTAACAGTAACTTTCAGTCGAATTAAAACTATTATCGGTCGACTTAAAATTATTTTCGGTCTAATTAAAGGTGTTTTTAGTAGAATTAAAGGTATTTTTGGTCGAATTAAAAGTGCTTTCGGTCGAATTAAAGGTGTTTCGGTTGAATGAAAAGTGTTTTAATTGAGAGAAGAAGTGGCTGAAGGATTGAGTCGACTTAAACTTGTATTGCTTTGAATGAATAGTGTAATTTTTCACCTCTGTTGGATTCGGTCGACTGAAAACTATTTTCAGTCGACCGAAAACTAATTTCGGTCGAATGCAAACTTAAAAAATTTTGTCCCTTATAAATAGTCCTCTTATTTCCTCTCTAGCCTTTTTTTTGGGTTTTCTTCTTCTTCTTCTGCACGCGCGCGCGCGCTCGCAAGAGAGAGAGAGAGAGAAGAAGAAGAAGAAGAAGGCTTGGAAAGTTTGGGAGTTCTAAAGTTGAGCTTAAGGAGTGTAATTCCACTACACCAAAACTGCCCTATGGTGACAAGAAGGCCTACGGTATAAAAGGAACCGTAGGTACAAGTTATGTATGCCTACGGTTAATATTGCACCGTGGCTATACGTGCTCTTCAGCAGTTTGGAAGAGCAGTCACAACGGTGCTTACCGTGGGAATTGGGTAGACAAAGGCGGGTGAATCTCGCAGACAAAGCCTTCGGCTGCTTACCGTCGGAACAGGGGTCTCTCTCTCTGCGACTTGCCCAGTTGCCAAATGCCAAATACTCTCACCCACTCCCAGAAAGGCAGACCGCAGCACTCACCGGTGGACTCGACTACCGAGGTCCGAAGCCGTCTTCAAATTCAGATCTGGAACAACAATCGAAGAAGAAGCAGTGACCGGTGAGGCGAGAACTCCACCGGCCAATGACCCTCCCCGGTGACGACGCGTTGATGAACGGTGACCTTAGAAGAAGCAGTGACGGGCAGACTTATCAACGAGTGTCGACGGCGAGGCGAGGACTCCGGCGGCGACGACTCGTTGACGACTGGTGCGGCAATAGTGCACCTCCAGTCGACTCTCTCTGTTGAGAAGAGCTCAGATCTGGAATGAGTGGCCGGAGTGGAGTCGTGGAAGGAAACGGCGAGTGGACCGGCAAGGACGTCTTCTTCTGTTCAGATCTGGAAGGATCAGTGACCGGCGAGTGATGACGGCGAGGCGAGGACTCCATCGACCAAGAACCCACTGTAGGCGACGACCGTGACCGGCCAATTGCAACGGTGCCGGCCGTGGGAATTGGGTCGAAAATCAGAGAGAGATTGGAGAGCTTTGGCGATCAGCCGATCAGCAATCTCTCAAACGCAAACCCCACGGCTGATTACCGTGGGGATAGGAATTGACGAGCTTCTCCTTCTCTGTGAAACTCACACTCCGCAGACGCGCACACACATCAGACACAACACAATCACCGGCCGCACATCCGCAATCAGACGCAAACGCCAACGCAAACACAATCAGGTTCTCGATCTCCCTCTTTCGGTCATATCTCTTCATCTCCCTTTTCCTCTTAGATTTTTAGTTGCACGCACTATTACACAGACACGCACCGAAATGCACACAGACATAAACGCACACAGATGCAAACGCAAACGCAAATGCAAACGCATGCACTATTACACAGTCACGCACATGCACCAAAATGCACAAACATAGAATTGCGGCTATGGTTCTCTCCCTTTTCCTCTCTGATTTTCAATTGCTTGGTTCTTCCCAAATTCAGGATTTCTCTAATCAATTTTTTGATTTTTCAATTTTGTAATCTTTCCCAAATTCAGGCTTTCAGTGTGAGGAATAGAGGGCTGCTGGTTAGGGAAGGCGGGATTCCGCCGCTGGTGGCGCTTTCACAGACGGGGACTGCAAGAGCCAAGCACAAGGTGAGGCTCATAAGCTCATTTGATTGTTATTAGTTCACATCTTGTGTGGTTAAATTGAGTATAGTTTGTCAGATTGAATGTCCTTATTTCAGTTTTTGCTCGCTCCTGTAGTTCAAGTTTTGGGCTGGTTGGTTCCGTAAGACTCTTGGCCACTGCCGTAGAGTTAGATGTACGCAGTCTAATCTTTGCTATTGCGGAATAATAGACTGTTTTGGCGTTGTGAACTCGTGACCTTCGGCGGCTCACCGTGAAACGAACTACCCATGAACTTTAGTTTCTGAGTTTAAGACCTCTAGATAGTTGTAGTCAAATGGAGTTTTACTTTTGTGATGCTATTTTAGTTTCTTGTCTTACCGATTGTGAACGTTGAACTTGTCAACGATTTAAGCTTAATTAACTTATTTTTGCTGATTTTGTACTGCACCCAGTATGAAATGTGATCTATTGATCAAATTATTGCCTTAATGATTCCAAAGAATGAAACTTTTGGAAGTGTAGCCATTTCCATAAATAATTATCATGGTAAGTATAGCTGTCAATGATAAGGAAATCGATTTCATGACTAACATAGATCCAGGGTCTGATGTATGAGTATGCATCATGATTCATGTTGTGCAGTAACTGTGGTTAAGAGTGTCGTTTCCGGTGACTGATGTACTGTCTTCTTGTTTATTAATGTCTATATTATGGTAGCTGCGTTTTGACCCTATTCATGGCGTTTATGGGGGGCAGAATTCTGATGATTTTTGGTTGCTTCTGGCAGGCTGAAACGCTTCTGGGATACTTGAGAGAACCAAGGCAAAAAGCTTCCACTTCAAGTCCTTAGAGAGGTATTTCATTAGGCCTTATTTTATTACTAGAAGTGGTTGGGTGTTGACTGTATAGAGTATATGTATTTTTGATGGTTTGTACAGTGTGGTTGAGGGATTGGGGAGTTGTTTATCATGAGTTGAACAATTAGCAGTAGAAGCTAGTGAGAAAAGCTGACCCTTTTAGGTGCATGGTGGTTGACTAGTCTTTTGGGGTTCCTTGTTTCCTCCTTTGTTTAGTGTTTTTGGTTTTTGTGGAGGAGAAAAACTTGTTTGCCTAGTTTTCTTTATCATGTTTTGGGTTGCTGGTGAGGATTATGATCCTTGTTTGGCTGATCCAAAATCATGTTAGAACAACTATATACTAATTGTCTAGTTTTGTAACATAAGGGTATGCTGGAGCTTGTTTCCAATTTTTTCTAATTATTGCGATTAAGCTGTTTCTTTTGCTTTTTCTGAGCTTTATGTTATTTAGTTGAAATAGTAAGACTCTCTTGGATCTTCAAACCCCCCACCTTCTATCCGCCTATGCTCCTTGCTAGCTCCGCTTCTGTTAACAACCTGTAGAAAGTTTCAACAGGGATTATAGCTTTTAGTGACAGTCAATTAAGCACTGGAAAGTCTTCCCTTCTTGAGAGCACTAGAAAATATAACGAAACAAGAAAACAGTCAGGTTGATACGAGATAATTAGAAGTTAAACAAAACCATGTCCAAGTATGGCAAGAACAATTGAATCCCAATGTCAATCCTAACATATTATTGATACGAGATACTAAAATAATGCTGATAAACTTGTAAGAACTCTGTAAATTGTTGATATGTGCAAATTGTTGATATGTGCTTGGCTAGACAGAGGTGCAAATTGTTGATATGTGCTTGGGTGCTAGACCTCTCAATGGAGGTTTGATCAACTTGTAAGAACTCTGTAAACTTCTTCAGCTATCTCCATATATGGAGATAGTTTTTGAATTTAATTAAGTGCTAGGACAGGAATATGATATGGAGATAGCTTTTGAAATTAAGTGTTAGGATAGGAATATGATATGGAGATGGCTTTTGAAATTAAGTGTTAGGATAGGAATATGATATGGAGATGGCTTTTGAAATTAAGTATGGAGATTGACGCTTTTGTATGGAATTTGGTGAACAAATTATTGTTATATAACATTGCATTATTTATGCAATTGAAAACATCTTTATAATCTTTCAGTTGCAGAACATGTTTATGATATTTCAATTGTATTTGTAGGTTATTGTGATAAAAAAAAAGATCCAACATTCGATTAAAAGAAGAAAAAAAAAAAAAGAGCACATGTACCTACGGTATAAACTGTAGGGAAAGGTTTGTGTCCTATTTTCTGGGCATTAATCCTTACGGTTTAAACCGTAGGAAAAGGCTTAAAAAAATGGCTATGGTTTAACTTTAGCCTACGGAATGTACCGTAGGTATAGCTTAAGGTACCTATAGGGTAAGCATATCCCTACGGTATTGCCCGTAGGCATAGCATTCAAAAATAAAACTTATTCCTACGGTTATATCGTAGGCTAATCCTACAAAAACCGTTGCTATAAGTGGGTTAATACGAATTCGGCATAGGTATATAGGCTACGGTATAACCGTAGGGATAATCTTCAACCCCGTAGGCATAGATCTAGGGCATCGCCACTTATGGCTACAGTATAGTACCGTAGGGATAGGCTATGCCTATGAGACATGGCACCTATACCTACGGTACTGTACCGTAGGCATAAGCTGGTTTTCTTGTAGTGTTCTAAAAAGCTTGGCTAAGGTAAACGTTTATTTTCAAAACTTATATCAGTGATGGACCAATTGCTCATGTAAGTCCTTAGTTTTTTTCAAAATCCTAACTTCTTCAAATGGAGTTAAATGATTCTTCTTTTCCTTTTTGTTTTGAGCTTTGTTATGAATAACTTATTCTCAATGCTATATGAGTTGTGAAATTCAAATTCGTCGAATTCGTTTGACCTTAGAACTTAACATATTGATATCGTTCGTTTCAGTGATTAATAATTTTCATTTTTTTTGTGAACTTTGTATATTGTTTGACAAGTCCGTTATATAATAATGTTATTTTAAAGCCTTTGAAAATGGCTTGACATGCCTGATATCTGATAACGGTAATTTTGAGATTTTGTTTTGGTAATTTTATGAGCCATGTCACAGTGTATGTGACATATTTC